>SZWC01017099.1:0-19313 GCA_023375785.1 Penium margaritaceum
GTATCGCCCTCCCTTTGTTGGAGGCACACTCGGCCATCAAGCTTGTGGGATCCTTCCCACCATGTCCCCCTCGCCATTCATCCTCGTCTCCTCCCTCCTTCTTGGGTGCCCAGCACTCCCAAGCCCAGTGTCCAGCCTTACCACAGTTATGGCAGTTTCCTTGACGCTTTGGACCCCTTCCACCAGTGGCGTTGTTTCCCTTGTATCCAGAGGAAGAGGTATTGTAAAAGGCACCGCTGCTTTGTGAAGCAAAGGCAGCCATGTTTGCTTCACTACTGCTTCGACGCATGGCTTCATTCCGCACATACTCCGAGACGGTGGTGTAGGATACTTGCTCTTCGGTCCACCCTCCAATCACTATGATCATGGGACCCCAGCTTTCCGGCAGCGTCATCAGAAAAATCATGGCCTGCATATCAGATTTCAGGTCCCACCCCATGCCGCTGGCTGGTTGCAAGAGAGTCTCAAACGTTTGCATGAAGGCGGAGACATCCTCCCCTTCACCAAGCCTCAAACTGATGAGGTTCTGTAGAATGAAGAGACGGTTGACAAGTGAGGAGGACTGAAACGCCTTGCCCAGTTTGGCGTATGCCGCGGCTGCCATTGTACAACCGCTGATGTGTGAGAGGACTGAGGGTTGTATGGAGGACACGAGAACGGCAAGAGCCTTCTTGTTGAGCTTGACCCATGCCACAAGGTCAGCACCCTCCTCCTTTGGTGCTGGGATACTTCCGTCGAAATATCCTAGCAAGTCTCTATCATCCATGATGATCTCAAACTGCCACTTCCAGAGCGCAAACCCCTCTCCATCAAACTTGAGGATGGGAGAATGATTCCCCGGTTCCCCTGTCCCTGCCATCCCTACACCTAAAACTGCTGCAGCTACTGCACCTGTTGTTGATGTCGATGCACCTATGTTTGAGGGCGTTGTAGGCTGTTGGTGAGAAGAGGCAACTGCTGGCCCTGTTCACGTTGGCCGATGCAAGCAGATGTAGGCTGATGTAGGCTGATGTAGGCTGATGTCAGCTCCCAAGGCAGAAAGGTGCAGATGTGCTGCATTCCCCTCCGGCTGATGATTGACCTGCAAACAGAGAAGATGGGTGAGAGCGAAGGCGCTCTCACTGCTTGTGACTTTGGCAGTTGCGAGCGTGAAACTTCTCTAACCAGAGGAGTGGGCCCATAACCCTTTGTTAGCTACTGACCTAACCACCTCCAGCAGAGAAGCCGCAAAACCAAAAAAGCTCACAAAGGTTTTTACACCTTCTTCCTTTGCAGGTATGTGTCGTGCACCCCAAACTTAATCAGGCATACACTTCACCTTCAAGAGTACTAACGCCTTAGCATTACATCTCAAGAAGAGCTCAAGTCGTCAATACGCAAGAGAGCATCAAGCAAGGGTTAATTGATCAGCATGCAAGACAAGTCCTTTTATAGCTGTCTGTCCAGTCCTAGAACTCATAAGCACATTCCTAAGAAGTGGCTTGACCCTGCCACATCACCAAGAGACTTGCGCTGTGGGCTTGACACATAAGCATCCTTGTGCCAAGGTGACTGATCAGCCGTGTTGCTTCCCAGAAGCAATGGACTTTCTTTCTTGGAAGCTTCTAAAACAACCAAGATGTGCATGGAGCCATGATCGAGCTCATGACCTCTCACTTGGCCAAATCAACAAAATGGCCAAGTTAACCACTCACCTACATGGTGTACTCACAGGTCATATCTCACATGAGACAGAGCATAGTTGAGTCACCCTACAACAAATCCAGGGGTCATACCTCCACAAGGGGCAGAGAATTCCTGATCCGTCATACAAGACTGAACAAGGGGCAAACATATTCAACACCGGGAAGGGATACCTTACTCCAACCGAGCGTCGGTGAACAAAAAAAAAGAAGAAGAAAAAAAGGGGTGAGTTTTTTTTGTTTCTTTTGTTTTTATATTTTTTGTGTGGCTTGAGGCCACTACCGTCGGCTGACGACGGGAACCGCTGTAGCAGCACCCGCCGCGAGAGTCCCAGCGACAATAGCAATAGCAAAGGTGGCTTGAGGCCATAACAGTCTGTTGACGACGACACCCGGTGCAGCATCAGCGACACCAAAGGCGACTTGAGGTCGCACGTTGCGATAGTTGCGCCATTGTCACCGGGTGCAACATTGTCGCAACACACTACATATGAGATTGTCGCATTCACTGACGACATTGCAGCCTGTATGAGAGACTTTGGTGTATTCGTATCCCTCTACGTGGTGCTTTGCACCAACGGGGTCGAGTGTGTGAGATTATCACCTATGTTCAGCTCTCAACATGAGCTGCGCAATGTGGCCGTGGGCGTTGCCATCGCCGTGGTCTCTGCCTGAGCCTCAGCTGTGGCAGCCGCTACAGGCACAGTGGTCGATTCAACCATGGCATGAGTGCCACTTGTCCTCAGGGTTTTCGTGTTATTACTGTCAAGATAGGCAGCATGGCTGGCGCTAGTGCCGACAACGCCCTCCTGGGTGGTATCCCCCCTGGGTATGATTCTCTCCACTTCCTCCTTTAGTGGATACGTCACCGAGTGATGCCACAGCGCTTCTGTGTGGTGATATGGCCGCCCTACACATGGAGGTCCGAAACCTCCAGTGCATGGTCCAGCAGCTCCTTGACCACATGACTTCCGAGCGAGCTGCCCCCCCGCCGCAGGTTTCGCCTCCCACTTCATCCTCATCTTCCTTCCGATCCTGCATCATGTCCTTTGACGATACTAGTATACCTAAAACTCTCGTCTACCTCTGTCGCCCTCCGCTCCGTCTTGCAAGCTGTCGGCATCATACCGACAGACGGACCCTCAGCCCCTCGCTGTACCGCTCGTTCTTGCACTCGTCGTGCGCAACGGCGAGCTCCTCGTCTTGCACGGCGCGCACAAGCAGCACCATCAGACGCGGCCGTGGGAGGAGTCTCTGGTGACGAGACCCCCTCATCTCCTATCCACGGGTTGGTCTGCCGAGTACCCACGGCTCCTGCCGATGTGTCAGTCGTGGGGGGTTGGTTTGTCCGCTGACGACCGCGGTGGAGCTCGGCATTGGTGAGGCGACTGCTCTACAATGCAGAATGATTGAGGCGGATGACGCTACACAACAAACTTAGCTAGCGGAGAGTTCAGCGGGGGGAGACGTTCGCCCTCATGGAGACTCTTTGTCGGAGGAGGATTGGTCCGACGCTGAGTCTCAGTCTGGGATGGAGATGGTGTTTGTTGATACCCTGGCGGATGACATGACTACGACCGATGCAGTAGCTGTGCCTGATTGTGTGCGCACTGTGGATGCAGCTGTACCTACACATGCTGGCGTCTGGCCAGCAGCTGACGGCCGAGCGACAGGTGTGTCACGAGCAGCAGAAGTCTTCCCAACAGTTTTTCCTTTAGCTCCAGATGACTTACGTGGCGACTCATTGTCATGCGCACCCGCTCTACCAGCACCTCGTGGCCCGACGGCACTTCAGTAGAGGACGTCGACTTGTGTGACGAGTAGGCGCAGCTCCACTCCTTCCTACGGGGTGAGACCGCGAGGCTACAGGCGGCGCTGGCTCGTACCGACGCGCACACTATCGAGGTCCAGCGTCAGGTTCGTTCCGCGATGGACCGTCTACATGCCGCAGATGCGGCTAGCCGGTCTGCTACCACTTCATAGCTTGTCGAGCTCCACACGCGCCTCGAAGCTGTGGAGGCCGCGAGGCGATATGCAGCTCAACAGTTGGAGGCCATACAGCAGGCGATTGCTTTGGAGGAGGGCCTTAGCGCAGCACCAGTCACATCACCACATGACGACAGTAGTGACGACTAGGACAACAATGACGGTGACAGCGACGATGCCTCTCCTGGGTGAGGCTCTATGCGAGCACATCCCACCAGCATCGTCATCACCCTTGCTGTTGCTGTGTAGGGGTATGTGGCCATGGGGGAGCCGTGCTCCCTCCTCACGGATTGTGTTGGGAGGAGCCATCATCTTTGCTTGTACTGTCAGCCCCTGCAGCCCAGGGGGAGTCTTGGTGTATGGACATTGGCCTGACACCCTTTTGAGGTTACTTGGGGTGTGGCACGATGCTATGGTCGAGGTCGAGACCCGCACACCTGGTAAGTTTCTCCGGTGTGATGTGGAGACCCATTGCCTCCATGTGATATGTATGATCCATGCAAGGTTATGCTGGTCGAGACCCGCGCACCTGTTGAGTTCTACCAGTGTGACGTGGAGACCCATTGCCTACATGTGTTCTGTATGATTCATGCATGATGTGGTCAAGACCCGAACACCCGAAGACATTTTCCGGGGTCACGAGGAGACCTTGTTTCTCTGTCTCTCTTGCATGGTGTTTGACACGTAGGTGTATGATTGCCTTCGTGCAAAGTCGAGACCCGGGCATTTGGTGGGATGCACCATTGTCACAAGGACACCCTGTGCTCTGGTATGCTTGATCTGTGCTTGCTATGATTGATTGCCTGAGCCATCATCTCTTGCCTTCACTCAAACATCGTTATGCTGACAGGTGTGTAAGCCACGGGGAGTGTTGGTGTGTGTGGCTTCCACCTGTCATGAGCGACGGCAAGGAGAGCAGCGGTACAGGTGAGCACGACGACATGGTCCCAGATGCGGACCCAGAGACACCAACGCGTCGGCAGGTCGTGGATCACCCACTCGGAACTGACCGACGACTACCCCAGCGTTGTGGATGCTATCTCGGACCTCCTGCAGGTTTTCTATAGCCTATCCTTGATGCGGACACAGCAGGCATCGGAGCACCGACGAGTGGTGGCTCCATCCACCAGCAACCGCCATAGAGCTGCCACGACGCTGTGGGTACTTGTCGGGGTGCTTTGCGGTTTTTCTGTAGACGCTAGAGTTTTCTCGGTGGACTGGCTCTTGGGCCCAATTTGCATGTGTTGCATTTTCTTTCCACCGATCGATGCCGGACTTATGTGTGTGACCAGTCATAGCATCCGGCTTGAGATTTTGCATCTCTAGGTTTAGACGGCGTAGCGTTCTGATTTGTCTACGCAGAGTTACGGCCAAAACAATATTTTTCGGCCGGTTTTAGGACAGATCTTGCATTTCCGCGTGCGAAACCTGTCGTGCGCCGCGACAAGTATTTATGTTATGGACTTGTCATTTTTTATCTCTCTCTGCAATCATATTCATTTTGAGCTTTCTGACACTCTATACGTGTCCCTACCCAGACCCTTGCAGTTTTGTCTCTGACTTGTGACTGTTGTCTCACGCTGACCTAGCGCTGACGCCTAGTGTTGCGGCAAGTGGTTAGGAAGGTTCTAAGAAGTTTCTCACACTTGGCCGTGTCCATACTCGTGCACATCCCTGAGGCGGGTCTTGGTGACATCGGTGCGACGACTGGCGACGGACTGTTGTGATGTTGTCAGTCATACACAGTTGTACAGTTGGTTGTGACCACTCGGCCGTGTCCATGCTCGTGCAGATCCTTGAGGCGGACCCAGCTGGAGACAGAGTTCCCTGAGGTGATGCTCCACCCGCTGGAGGCAGCCTGGCAGCCTACCCAGTGTACCAGAGGGCTCCCACAGCCCACGGACTACGTTTGGAGGTCTTCAGGATTTTCTCGGTGGACAGCCCTGCCAGGCTGATTTACATGTTTGTTTTCTTACACTCTCCGGCTGTTCCCGGACNGTCGTGCATCCGTAGGATCAGACGGCGCTCCGTTTGGACGCTTGTGCGCAGAATTATGGCCAAAACAGTGGTTTTGGGCCGGTTCAGGTTTGACAGGCACCGCCGTGTGCGCCACCCGCTGTGAGCCATGGCAGCTATTTATGCTGTGGACCAGTCATTTGTTATTTCTCTCTGCATTAACTTCAGTTGAAGCTTGAGATACAAGTGCACGTGTCTCTCCCTACCCTTGCTGTCCCTTGCATGACCTGTGTGTCAACCAGCCAGACCCGTGCTGTCAGGCTAGCAAGCAGAAAGGCTAGGAAGCTTCCTGGAATCTTCTCATGGTATCAGAGCAGGCGAGCCAGTGCTCGTCGTGCTGCGCAATAGAGACGCAGCAGCTGTAGCAGCAGTGAGCAGCAGCAGTGGCAGCAGCCCACAGCAGCAGCAGCAGGTCCTGGTTGGACCCATCGCCACCCTGAGTCGCTTGAAGCGACAAGAGAACGCAGCGACGCATATGCTATCATCCTGATGCGTCAGAAACCGCAACGGCAGGTTCGTGCTGCAGCTGCAGCGTGCCAGAACGGCTTGAGGCCGTTGGAGACCTTGCGCGCAGCAGCAGCCGGTCCGAGGCCGCCCGTGTGGCGACTTGGAGCCGCAAACCGGGCGAGCACCAGCACCATCAGCGAGCAACAGCAACAGCGGCGGCTGTGGCCACTCAGGCACCAGAGGCACCAGTACCTTTTGTAGGTGCTGACTCCAGCCGTGCAGCTTCCTGCAAGCCGCACGGACGTGAAGGAGCCGCAGACGCAAATCGCGTCAGCCGCCATCCTCTCTTCACCCGCCTGTGCTGGACTCAAATAGCCACCAAAAGTTGCGCGCTATGGCTCGCTGGAAAGCTTAGATCTCAAGATTTCCATCGCGCCCTTCCTCGCCTCATTTGGAGCTCTGTAGCATCCAGCATTCACCGTTCCGCATCACTGATTTGAGTTTTTCATTTTTTCGGCATGAGCACAAAATCAGGTCGTTTTGGCCCTTTTCCCCGCTTTTTGAAGACGAAAATTTCACCATTGTCTTCAGCATCCTCAGACGCCTCTGTGGTCCAAATTTCGCTTCATTTGGACAACCTTCAATTTTTAGTGGTGAAAGTTTTAATTTTTAGATTTTCAGCACTTCGCCGATTTTTTTGGTCAGAAGGTCGACTTTTGTCACCGTCCTAAATCGGTGAGAAACGCTGACGGTTCTGCGTTCGGACGACTTTTGTAACGCCTCAGCATGGAGCCGAGCAGCTCCAAGGGCAAGGAGCTGGAAGACACCGTCACGAGCGGGGGCCGCAGCCCACGCTCAAAGGCGATTGACTTCCTGCTGGTGGAGCAGTCGTCACTCCGCCAGCGCTAGGATGAGCAGTCAGCTACGCTGCGACAGATCCACGATGCCTTGGTCTCTCTATCTGGGACACCAGGACATTAGCCCAGGAGAGAGAGAGAGAGGCAACCACATCGGCCCAGGAGTCTGCTGGCCCCACTGCCGCCCCTGCGCAGAGACGAGAGTCCATGGTCGAGGAGTGGGATCAGGCGCCACCTCCCACTGGGGAGGACGCGCTTCGCCGGCTGATGGAGCAGATGAGGAGCCTGCGCATTGAGACATCGGCACCCAGTCCGAGGGGACAGCAGCAGCAGCAGCAGCAGTAGCAGCAGCAGACCGACCCGCGTCAGGTCTCGAGTGCCGCTGGAGGAGCAGCGTTGATGCCTTTCATGCCCTTCCCACGCCCGCTCCTAGCACCACCAGAGGTCCAGCTCCCCACGGAGCGACGACCCAAGGACTTCGAGACTTCCCCGCCTCGCTACGACAGCAAGGCGGGGTTTGACTGTTGGGAGGTGTTGTTTCCGGTATGGGCAGACTCAGAGGGAGTCTGGCCGTACTACCACAGCCAGTACCAGACGGCTGATCCGCTCCAGTCCCAGACGGCAGCGCGTGCCATGCGTGGACTGCTGTACGCAGTTCCACAGGAGACATTGGTCGACTTCCGCCTGGGCGCGCCTGGGACAGGAGCAGGCGCAGACCCGCGCCGCGGCTGGGAGCTGGCGCTGACCCTTTTTGCAGCAGAGACTCACGCGACCCGGTCAGCGCGCCTTCGCGAGTTCCACTCCCTTCATCAGGGATCCTCGGAGTCAGCAGCTGATTATTGGCGTCGGGCCATGCGCCTGTACACTCGTCTGGGCACCGGAGGCGGCTCTCAGCTCTGGGCGCTGGACACCATCATGCTGGGAGTGCGCCCCGAGCTCATTGACACCTTCTCCCGCTTCGACCAGGACGTCCTCGCGTCCATGTCCGACACCCTACAGCTGTTGCCCTGGGCGCAGCGCTACTTAATCCAGGTCGCAACAGCTGACGAGGCAGCCCGCGCGCATCGGCAGGGCGCCATGGCCGCAGCAGCAGTGGGAGCGACGTCCTCTACGCCTTCCACATAGTCGTCCACCTTCACCCCCACCAGCTCCACCTCTGCCTCTCCTGCTTCCTCCCCTGCTACTCCGACATCCACTGCAGCAGCCGTGAAGGGGAAGAAGGGGAAGAAGAAGAGGGGACCGCAGCAGCCTTCCGGTGGCACCGGATGGGCGGTCCGCTGCCACAACTGCGGCGGACCTCATCGCTACACTGAGTGTCAGCAGGAGCTGGACTGGGCGAGGATCACCCGCGGTCTTCAGGCAGCCCACGAGGAGCGGATCCGCACTGGAGCAGCAGCCCGTGCCGCAGCGACCTCGGGGGCAGCACCGGCGGCAGATCCTCCGCCATCCGGGGGGAGTACCACGCCGGACCCGAGGGACCAGACGATCGCGGAGCTACGTCGATTGCTGGCACTTCGCTCACAGGGAGGTGCGAGTGTACTGTCACAGCCGAGTGGTCCACAGACTGACTGTCCATCTGTGTTTGTGGCACGTGGTCGTACTTGTGGGGGGGCTGCGTCACCTGGTGAGGATGAGTCTGACAGCACAGAGTGGTTAGATGAGTCGCATCGTCGTGCATTGTCCCGCTATCCTGCCACACCTCCTAAGCGTCCAGCAGAGGCAGCGTGCTCCGTTGCTCGTTGTACCGTGACCACCACAGGTCGTGAGGCGAGTGGCCACTGGATCATTGACTCAGGGGCCACTCACCACATGACCTGCGACCGTACCGCCTTTGTCGTGCTTGGTCCTGTTAGGTCTGTTCGGTCAGTGCGGACAGGTTCTGGGCAGTCACTACCTGTTCAGGGGACAGGGGTCGTACGGTTCGATGGTCCGTCTGGTCCCGTGTATCTTTCTGACGTGCTTTTTGTGCCTGATCTCGAGCTCAGCCTGCTCTCTGTCCGTGCCTGCACGAGGATGGGTCTCTCTGTTCACCACTCCATTGATGATGCCACGATCACTGCACTTGACACTTCCACGGTTGTGTTGCGTGCCTCTGTTGTGGATGACCTGTATCGCATTGTGCGCTGCTTTGCTCCTGACTCTTCCCCTTGCTCATCTGCCCGTGTCTTTGTCACGGGGGTGTTGTCTCCTGACCACCAGCGCCTGTTACATCGGCGTCTGTGTCATGTGAGCACGGACACTGTGTCCAGGCTCATTCGTACACAGCCCACTCTCGGTCTTGACGCGGCTTCCTTCGAGAAGCCGCCCAAGACCGACTGTCTGTTCTGCGCTCAGTGCAAGATGCATCGATGCACCTACCCTGCCTCCGTCACTCGCGCGCAGCGTCCCCTGGAGCTTGTCCACTCGGACCTCCTCGGACCTCTCCCTGTCGAGTCTGTCGCTGATCGTGGTCNCTCACGGATGACTTCACCCGCATGCGGTGGGTCTACTGCCTCCGCCACAAGAGTGATGCCGCTCTAGCCGTGCGCTTGTGGCTCGTGATGGCCGAGCGTCAGTCTCGTCACTCCCTCCACACCTTCCGCTCTGACCGCGGCGGTGAGTATCTCGATGAGCTGACCACTCACTTCGCCGAGCTTGGTATCTGTCACCAGCTCTCGGCCCCTGCTACGCCACAGCAAAACGGTGTGTCCAAGTGCTGGAACCGCACCATGGAGGACGCAGTTCGCGCCATGCGCGCTGAGTGCGGTCTCTTGGAATCCTTCGCCTTCGAGGGCTTCGCCTACATGACGTGGGTCTGGAACCGCCTCCCGCATGGTCCCTTGCCGGACCACGTCACGCCGTATGAGCTGTGGTTCGGTCACCGTGCGGACCTCAGGCTTGCTCGCATCTGGGGTTCCTTGGCATGTGTCTCGTACACCGATGACCAGCAGGGGTCCAAGGTCTCTCCGCGCGGCCGGATGTGTGCCTTCCTCGGTGTCTCCTCGCACTCCAAAGCGTGGCGTTTCTGGGATGCGGGTCGCCACCGCATCATTGAGTCGCGCGACGCACTGTTTTTTGAGGCACTGTCGTACCGCGACCTGTCTGCCATTCTCACCCAGGCAGCGTCTCACGTTCCCACCTGTGAGGCCTCCCGTTGGATGGGGGAGTCTACCCCACAGGGTGAGTCCGTCCGGGGTGACTCCGGGGTGGGACCGTCGCTGGCCACCATTGACCCGGCCATCATTGCTGTCAGGCCTGTAGTCTCTACGCCTGCCCCGCTTGTGCCCGCCACGACTGTCTCGCCTGCGCCTGTCGCGCCTGCCTCACCCGTGCCTACCGCAACTGCCTCGCCCGCGCCTGCCGCGACTGCCTCACCCGCACCTGCAGTGCCTGCTTCGCCCGCACCTGCAGCGCCCGCTTCGCCCGCACCTACAGCGCCTGCTTCGCCCACACCTAAAGCGCCTGCTTCGCCCGCACCTGCAGCACCTGCTTTGCCTGCCGGGGCTGCACCTGCCGCCTCTTCGCCTGCGGCGCCTGCCTCACCCGCGCCCGCCGCGACTGTCTCGCCCGCGCCTGCCGCGACCGTCTCGTCCGTGCCTACAGCGCCTATTTCGCCCGCGCCTGCCGCGCCTGTCTCGCCCACACCTGTAGCGTCTCCAGAGACAGCACCTGCCCTCCCTGTGCCAGAACCGTCGGTCAGCTCAGACTCGGGCTACTCCTGTGGACCAGGTGGGAGTCTCCGCCCACTGGCCTCACGAGCACCTTCGACTGCGGTTGCACCACCCAGACCACGCACGCGCAGCGTGCACAGTGGTGACCCTGGCACAAAGGCTCTCGGCCTAAGTGTCCAAGGCACCTACACGGCGGTGCACCCAGCTTGTCCCATTGGGCACCAGCTGATCGCTGACGAGCACGAGGCTGCACAGGCAGTTGCCGCTGACCTAGTTGCGGTCCGTTCGACCCATGAGGCATGTGTCCTGGCCACCCGGAGCTCCCCTTTCACGGTCCCTGATCCAGACACGTTAAAGGAGGCTCTCTCAGGAGAGGATGCTGAGCAGTGGCGGGCCGCCTCTGAGGATGAGCTCAGGGCCATCCGGAAGCACGGAGTCTTTGAGCTGGTCAACCGTCCTGAGGGACGGAAGGTCGTGCAGGCCAAGTGGGTCTTCCGCAAGAAGGTGAAGCCTGACGGCTCACTGGACCGCTATAAGGCCCGCTTGACTGCCAAGGGATTCTCTCAGGTTGAGGGGATCAATTTCACTGACACCTTTGCCCCTGTTGGCCGCATGACCACAGCTCNGGTGCTGGAACCGAGAGATCACTCGCACCCTCACTCAGGCCGAGTACGTCCAGAGTGATGCCGACCCGTCACTTTTCATCCGACGGACAGCCGAGCACCTAACTGCCATTCTGGTGTATGTGGACGATCTCCTGATTGCGTCTCCTTCACTGGAGGCCGTGAAGGAGGCCAAGGCGGTCTTGCAGGCCGCCTACAGGATGAAGGACCTTGGTCCAGCGGTTGTTTTCCTCGGGATGGAGATTGTGCGTGATTGTCGTCGACGGACACTCCTCCTCCATCAGGCACGATATGCACAGGTTGTGGGGGAGCGGTTTGCTGACCTCCTTGGCACTGTTCCTGCCGCCTCGTCACCCATCACTCCCGACGGGCAGGACGCCCTGAAGGTGACAGACCCAGCCGATCTAGGTGAGACTGTGGACGTGACCCTGTACTTGCGCATCATTGGCTCACTGATGTACTTGGCCACGACCACGCGTCCCGACATTGCGTTTGCTGTCAACTTACTCGCACAGTTCAGTCAGTCCCCTCGGGCTCGCGCTCTGCACGTAGCTTTGCTAGTCGTCCGGTACGTGGTCTCCACACCGTATCACGGTCTCTGCTTTCGGAGATAGTGCTCAGTTGTGGTAGATGGCTACACCGACATCGACTGGGCATGGAGTCCTGATGGACGCAGCCGCACGGGTTACGTGTTCCTGCTTGGTGGCACCGTTGTGTCTTGGCGCAGCGGCAAGCAGGGGTGCATTGCTCGCAGCTCCTCAGAGGCTGAGTATGTTGCTTTGGGCGCTGGCGCCGCTGAGGCGGTGTGGCTGCAGCGGTTGTTCCAGTGCTTGGGTCAGTCCGTGCCTACCATCATCCTTCGATGCGACAACCAGAGTGCTCTCGCGGTCGCTGAGAACTCTGGTGTGTTCCACGCACGCACGCAGTACATTGCTGTCGAGTATCATTTCGTGCGCGATCTGGTGGAGCGGCAGTTGATCCCCATCGTCTGGGTGGGCACAGACTTGCAGCGCGCTGACTTCCTGACCAAGGCACTGGCATGTGGGAAGTTCCTCGGGGCTGTTTGTTCCGTCGGATTGCGACCCCTGTCCGAGAGTGGGTGATTGTCCGGGTCCCTGTTGAGCACTCTGTATTGCACCGGCACGCGTTCTGCACGTGTATGGACATGCATACCATCAGGTCATGGGGGAGTGTTGTGATGTTGTCAGTCATACACAGTTGTACAATTGGTTGTGACCACTCGGCCGTGTCCATGCTCGTGCAGATCCTTGAGGCGGACCCAGCTGGAGACAGAGTTCCCTGAGGTGATGCTCCACCCGCTGGAGGCAGCCTGGCAGCCTACCCAGTGTACCAGAGGGCTCCCACAGCCCACGGACTACGTGTGGAGGTCTTCAAGATTTTCTCGGTGGACAGCCCTGCCAGGCTGATTTACATGTTTGTTTTCTTGCACTCTTCGGCTGTTCCCGGGCATAGGCGTGTGACCAGTCGTTGTATCTGTCTTTTCGTTGTGCATCCGTAGGATCAGACGGCGCTCCGTTTGGACGCTTGTGCGCAGAATTATGGCCAAAACAGTGGTTTTGAGCCGGTTCAGGTTTGACAGGCACCGCCGTGTGCGCCACCTGCTGTGAGCCACGGCCGCTATTCATGCTGTGGACCTGTCATTTGTTATTTCTCTCTGCATTAACTTCAGTTGAAGCTTGAGATACAAGTGCACGTGTCTCTCCCTACCGTTGCTGTCCCTAGCATGACCTGTGTGTCAACCAGCCAGACCCGTGCTGTCAGGCTAGCAAGCAGAAAGGCTAGGAAGCTTCCTGGAATCTTCTGACGGACTACCAGCTTGGAGCTGGCCGACTACCGTTCCAGAGCGCCGGACACTGCCGGGACTTCATGTTGTTTTTTCTGCAACTTGCAGGAGTTTTTCGGCGGACTGGCCATGAGCTCAGTTTACATGTTTTTGCATTGCGTGTCCATCGTCTGATGATGGTTGCATGCATGTGACCAATCGTAGCGTTCGTCTTGTGATCCTGCACGTCTAGGTTCAGACGGCATAGTATTCTGACATGTGTGCGTAGAGTTAAACAGTGGTTTTGGCCTGGCCAAAACCACTGTTTTAATTGGAAATAATTTTAGGACATGCAGGCCCATGCAAAACGAACATGAGCTCTGTGTGTGAGTGCGATGCAAGACGGCAAAAATTTGGCTAAGTCTGGAACGCTGAATATAAAGAACAAGGAGAGATTACAAATGAGCCCCTAGCGGGCTTAAGTAGGGGCGCCGGCAGCTAGCCGCACCGGGCCCCGTCACCCCCGCTCAGCCGAAACGGGTCAGCAGGGAGAACACACTGCGTACACCACGATAACAATAACGGTGGTCTCCTCGAGGCACCGGAACAGCTCTCCGAGTACCCGGGTCTCGACCACCGAGAAAATAGGAACAGTGCCAGAAAATCTCAGAATCAGCGTCCAGACATCACACACGGCTTTCCGAACATTGGAAGCCCCACAATAGCCATCGGGTCTCCTCGTCGCACCGGTACAGTCAACCGAGTGCACGGGTCTGAACCCACCGACAAAGCTCTCCTACCTCCTGACAAGCCCATATGGCTGCCGGAACGCATCGACCACGTCTCGCCGGCGCTGTCGTAGGTGCTGGAGAAGTCTCGGTGCAGTCTGGAGGCCCGTCGTGTCGTCACGCCCTCCTCTGCCATATACCCCAAATTTGGGTATATCGGTAAACTAGCAGTTTCGGTCGTGACGGGTGGAAGCCACACAAACCAACACTCCCCTTGGCTGACATAGCCGTCCACGCCAAACCGAATGAGCGAAGGCATCGAACAACAATGCATGGCAAGCCATAACATGCATGAGTCGCACAAACACACACACTCACAAAAACACACACACTCACAAAAACACACACACTCGTCTGCTATCCATCTAGGGTCTCCCTGGACACTGGCACAGCCCACCAAGTGTCTGGGTCTCGACCATGAGAGGAGTGATGCACACGTACACAAACCAGTGTAATGCACATCATACACATGTCCGAGGACAAGATGGTCTCCTCGTGACACTGGCGGTACCAGAGTCCGGGTCTCGACCACTACGAGCAATCCAACTCAATAGTATCATCATCCAAATACAGGATCAAGGGAGGATCTCCTCGTAACAAGGGTGCAATGCACCACGTGTCCGGGTCTCGACCAACAGCTCGCATGCACATGCCACACACAGTATAGCGACACACTAAGACACACGATCAAATGGTCTCCTCGTGACACTGGTGCAATGCACCAAGTATCCGGGTCTCGACCAACAGCTCGCATGCACAATGCCACACACAGGATAGCGACACACTAAGACATACGATCACATGGTCTCCTCGTGACACTGGTGTAATGCACCAAGTGTCCGGGTCTCGACCAACAGTGTGCTACCATCTGTATGCAGCTGTGCAGGCACCCAACATGAGCCACATGCGAGATGTTGTAGATGCTCACAACAGAGCATGGACCTCCCCAAGCATCTCCCATGACATCGCGTCAGGTCGAGGTCCACACAACACTCCCCCTGGGCAGATGAACCTGGGAGCGATGTCCTCGATGGAGATGCTGATACATCTGAACAGATCCTGGGCGATGAGTCATGTGGTGTGTCCAACCTGCACAGATAGCTCCTCCTGTCACGTGCGAGTCGACTCCCTCCCTCAAAGACGAAGTGGTGTCTCCGACTACGACTCCTCACGTGAATCCGCAACGCGCAGGGTATGCCAGTCCTCGCGTGACTGCCAAGGGTCCCAACTCACAGTCTTTCCTGCCTCCGCACTGCCGCGATGCATCTGTGTGCGCCGGAGGTACGGGAATGGGCGAGCAGCACGCGTGTGTGGATGAAGTGGCGGAGCTGGCCTCGGAGGCCGGATAGAGCCCCCTGAGGCACAGGGGTGTACCGCCGGAGGAGGAGAGCTGGAGCGACGAACCGGATCACCACTCGAGGATGAAGATGAAGATGGGGTAAGTGAGTCGGGTGGATGAAGGTGCGTGACGGTAGCAGAAGAAGGAGGAGCGATGATGGGGTCGATAGGAGCGAGGATGGCGGAAGCAGAAGGCACAGTCACCTCTCCTCTGACAATGTCTCCAACGGACGTCATACTCGGAGCGCGTACAAGATGCTCCCCAAGCATAGGTGTGCCAGATGCTGCTGGTGCAGGGGTCGTGCCGATACTACTGATGCTGCCATCCTCTGAGAATCGCTCACGCGCTGCCATCATCTCCCGCTGCAGCATCNGGATGAAGATGAAGATGGGGTAAGTGAGTCGGGTGGATGAAGGTGCGTGACGGTAGCAGAAGAAGGAGGAGCGATGATGGGGTCGATAGGAGCGAGGATGGCGGAAGCAGAAGGCACAGTCACCTCTCCTCTGACAATGTCTCCAACGGACGTCATATTCGGAGCGCGTACAAGATGCTCCCCAAGCATAGGTGTGCCAGATGCTGCTGGTGCAGGGGTCGTGCCGATACTACTGATGCTGCCATCCTCTGAGAATCGCTCATGCGCTGCCATCATCTCCTGCTGCAGCATCACTAAACGCTCCTGCAGGTCGGCGTAATCTGCCTCGGACATGTCGAGCTTGCCGATGTCGACCTGGTGTAGAATAAACTCTGCCTCACTGGATGCTACACATGCAGACTGCACATCTCGTGAGTACAATGCCATCTGCATCTCTGATGCTGGAGACGATGGAACTGGTGGTGCTGCATCCTCTTGGGGGTCAACCAAGCTCGCAATGTGCCGAGACGCTGGAACATCGGATGCAGCTGCAGGTGTCACATCCACATCGCAGCTCGTGTCAGTCATGCGAGGAGTGAGTGGTCGCATGCAAAGAGAGAAGGAGAAGGAGGAGTCGTCAGAGTCCGTGGAGCATGTGGAAGCGTCGTCCGTGCAGGTACTGCCACTCTCGGCGTCGATGTGATCGGTAGCGTCACCAAGAGGTGAAATCGAGGGGGCAGCACTCAGCTCCTGCTGACGAGGTGACCCAATCTGCATGTATGGATCTGCTCCGGTGTCCTCGACTGCCGCCATAATGGACACAGGTGTACAGGGCTCCGGCTCAGCAATGTCCGTCAAGGCGACCAACAAGCGCAGCTGGCGCTCACGCACTGTCTCGCTGGGAACGCTGGTCGCTACCACCTACTCGATGATAGAGTATGGATCATCATCTGACTCCGTCATGTATGTCGCAGCTCCGTCGTGGGTACGGGAACCCGGAGACTGTGGGAAGGTGGATGACTCCTCACGCTGAAGCTGGTCCTCATGTACCGCAGATGAGATGGTGGAGCCTGCTATGTCTACTGTAGCATGTGTCCCAACGATGTCTCTCAGAACTGCTGCTCTCAAGAATGCCTCAACCTCGAAAAGATCAACCGGCTGACTCTGCGCATGCACTGCGTCTGCTATCGTACTGGTGTGAATCTCGTGCGCCAACGCCCCCGGAGATACGTGTAGGGCATCCCGATCCGCACAAGACTGCTGTGCCACCACCAGGCCGCTACTGGTCGGAGTCGCGAGTGGCATCGTCAAGGCATGCGCGACCTGCACTCCTCCCGATGCAACCTGCTACTGCACAATGTCCGGGTGCTGCCCCAGCGTAGATGTCGATCTCAATGGCATGCAGGTCCCAAGTACTCAAACATCTGCCGGAGTCGTCAGCACACTCTCCCCCGAAAGTCCTGGGCCTCCACCGGACGGAGCCGGGAGTGGCACAGTCCAGGGACACCGTGCCTGCACTCCTCCTGAGGTAACCTGTTGCTGCAGAACGTCCGGCTCCTGTCCCAGCATGGATGTCGACCTCGATGACACGCATGTCTCCTGCACTGGAACCTCCGCCGGGCTCGTGTAAGCCTGCTGCACAAACTCTGCCAGAACTCCGCAACAGGCATCTCGATCCGTACGAGACCCCTGTGCAACCGCCGGGCCGCCACCGGTAGGAGCTGCGAGTGGCACTGCACACAGATGCCGGGCCTGCACTCCTCCTGACGTAGGCTGCTGCTGTATAAGACCTGGATCCAGTGCGGACGTGGAAGTCGAGCTCGAAGACACGCAAGTCTGCACCATGACCTCCATGTCGGGATCAGACTCCACGCGATGTGCTGTCACCGTATCATCTGAGTCTACCTGTGCTGACGCTCCGACAGCACGGCCTGGTGCGAGTGCGAATCCTGTTGCTACGGTCACATCAGGCAATGCGCAGTGACCACGCCCCCCCTCGACAGGTACAGCAACGGAGGCCGAGGAGGTGGAGGATGTATCAACATCAGCGCAAGCACGCCGTGTGGAGCGCTGACACCGACGTCGTAGAGTCACTCGACTGGAACGACTGCATAGAGGTATGTCATCACGAGATGGCGTCGTGGTCGTAGAGTGAAGGATCGATAGGATGGTGGCAGTCTGGGACTCGCTGGCAGGTGGAGCTGAAGGTACACCATCCGATGAGGAAGGAGGAGATGATGGAGGAGATGTGGTCGAAGAGGCCGTTGACGAACGAGTAGCAGAAGCACGCTCAGTGACAACGAGGTCACAAAGCCGCTGCACCGTCTGTCGTAGGCTGCGGATCTCGGCAAATATGCCCGCCAGAGGTCCAGCTAGGGGATCTACCAACACCCGCAGATCCGTATGCTGTGGATGACGCAGGCTTGGACGAGGTTGTAGCCAAGGTGGATGCCAGCCGGGAGGGCGCGTCCAACAGCGACACCAACCATAACGTCCATCACCACAGTAGTAGCAGGCGAATGCGCAGCGCGCCTCCTCACACGTCCGCGCACTCATCTCGTGCGCTGGACGATGGATAGGTGCCGAGGGCACCTACTCCCGGTGGTAAGCACCAAGCCACGGGAGAGAATGAGGTCCGTAGGTACTATCACGCCTGGAGGTCACGGCGTCCGGGTCAGCAAACGTGACCAGACGGGAAGAGCTCCAATACCACAGCACACCCGGAGACAAGAATCTGACTAGCTGCGGCGACCAATGCTGCTGCCACAAATGGAGCTAAGACTGCTCCAAGACGAGAAGGGGTGGCGGCTGCAGGTGTGGCTGCTGCTCCAAGCGGTAGACGACCAACCCTCGGAGACGGTAAGACTCGAATCCGCCTTCGATCCTATGGGGTGAAATGCGCGCACCAATCCACGAGCCCCAGGGAGACGCCGTTCCAGGACACGTCTCGAAGTGGAAATAGCCGCCGACGCACAATTCGTCGTCAGCTGGGAAGGACGAAGTAGAAACGTAACTGTAACCGCCCCTCACCAAGTAGTCATTGCAACTCCACCGGCCACCGCTATTGCTACGACGAAAGCAGCTGCGGCTGGGGCGGGAGGATTTGGACGATTCCCCCTTTTTCTCTTTTTTTTTATATTCTCTTTTCGCGGCCTCACCCTCCCGTGTGTTTTTTTTTCTTCTTCTTCACCCCTTATCCTGAGGCGTACCCCCTCCGTAGTTTTTTTTCACTTGTACCCCCTATTCTCGATTGCCCCAAAGCTGGGGCAATCAGTAAAACAGGGGGAGATAGGGGGGGGGAGGTCCGGCTTGTCCGGCCCTCCCTCCCGTGCACTACTCGCTCGCTCGCTCGCTGATCGAGCGAGCGAGAGAGAGCGAGAGAGCGACGAGGGGGGGTGGGGGGGTCCCTCCGCCCCTCTGACCCGGCCCCCCCGTCGGTCGGCCGACGGGGCCGACGGGGCCGAGGGGGCCCGCGAGACCAATGGGCCCCCTCCGCAGGGCCCCTCGGAGGGGGTTCGGCGGGGCCCTCCGAGGGCCCTCTTGAGGAGGGGAGAAAGGAGGGAGAGGAGGGGGGTGGCGAACGGGGTCGACAGTCCCCCTCAGAGCCCCCCCCCCTTCAGAGGAGGGCTGCGAGGCCCTCCTCGCAGCGGCAGCAGCAGCTGTAGCGGCAGGTGCAGCTGCTGCGGGTGCTGCTGCTGCTGCTTCAGCTGCTGCTGCTGCTGCTGTTGCTGCTGCTGCTTGCTGTTGCAGATCTGCTGCTGCCTTTTTTTTTGTTTTGTTTTTTCTTCTT
>SZWC01017099.1:31961-49818 GCA_023375785.1 Penium margaritaceum
GGAGGAGGGGGGGGGGGAGATGACTGGAGAGGGCCGGCCACAACAGGCGTAGATGGGTTGACGCACAAACGAGTTCCCGGTGCCAGCAGGGGCAGGAACTTTGACGGGGCAGAGGGGTAGAGGGACTGTAGTGGTTGGGGTGGACGAGAGTGTCGACGCCAATTTCTCACTGGCCCATTGCTACGAACAATGGCAGCGAACATTCCGAAGACAGTTCAACCCTAAAGACGAAAAATGTCAAACCATTTCCAGTTAAGTCCGAGTTTCACATCCTCCCCCTGCTGACCTTCAACCCTGTCCACCGCCAGGGTGGGGTGAGCGGGAACCCTGCTGCAATTTGTCGACGAATATTTCCTACCTGCCGTCAAGTAGGGGATTACGTTTTCCACCATGGCTTGTCCGACACTCACACGTGAGGGTTGGGGGGGGGGGGGGGGGGTCACTCACCCAATGGGGCTCAATCAATTTTTCTAGCATTTTGTCCACTTCGGACACATTGGCCTGAGACGGAGGGCAAAGGAGGAGGAGGGCGAGTGCTAGGCTTGAGAGCACCAAGCGGAGTAGGATGCTTGACGTTAGAGGAGCTGGTGGAACAGGACGCCCCATTTTCCTGTGCTGACGGAATCCGGCATCTCGGGACATCACGAAGCTTGCTAGTGCTGCCGCTTCGGACGACACATCCGCAGCCACCGCACCGGAGAGGTCCTCTCTGCTGCAAGCTGATTCACCGTCCATCGCCTTGGCTTCCACAGAGACTTGAGAGGACGGTCGCGAACGTACAGAAAGACGGTCATCAGAGCGCTGACCTGGTTTGTAAGACTACACAGCTGGTGTCAGCCCCGGCATCCTCCAGAAGCTGCCGCCTTTGGATTGGCAAGTACGGAGAGCAACGAGTAAGAGACGTAGGGAAGACAGCGAAACGTCTGCCTGGCCTCATGCAGCCTCGGGAACGGCACGGAAAGGCGAACTAGGGTAGGCAACTCCTGGGGGTAGCAACCGTGCAGCCCGAGTAAAGGGGCTGCTCACCACGAAAAACATCTGCTTCGTTCTTGTGAAGCACTCGTCATGTGATACCTTGTGCATGTCCGGTGGTGATGGGGTCGCTGAATAGGAACTCAGTAGTTTGCTAAGCAAGCAGTTGTGCCCTCGCGTCTTCTTGTGACCCAAAACGTATGGAAGAAATATTGGAGCTCGAAAAGAGCCCGTTTGGGCTTCACGTGGACGGAGAAACCAAAAACGTAGCGGTAAGAGCCAGATCGAAGTCAATAACTCTGCAATACGAGGTCTGGGCACTGGTCTGTTCATGAATATAGGTAGAAATGGACTTAGAAATGTCTCAAAGCTCATTGAACTTGGTTGAAGTGGCTCTACACAGGAACTTTTCATGAAGAACAGCGGTAGCTTGCTCTCGAGCAAAAACTTTGCATAGATTCTTGTCAATCAGATCCTTCAGAAAGTCAACTGGGCGGCCCTTGAGCGAGCGCATCCGAGCCGTGACGACGTCGGCAAGGAGCGCAAGCAGAGCCTGAGCGTCGGCAACATCGTCACCGTAGAATACAAGATGGACAACCAAGATGCGGACGCGAAAGTTTGCGGAGTACTAGCGATGTGTGCTGTCATCGTCATCAGTCTTGGCGACACTGACGAACGTAGGAGGGGGGCTGAAAGCAGTAAGCGGCTAGTCAAAAGAACGTCACGTAGTGTCATGAAACCACACAATATTATGATGAGAGTTTGTTGAACGTTTCACATCCAAACGTATGAATCATTCAATGTTTGCGGATTAAAGACAAAAATGGGAAGCAACCTTGCAGCGAAGCCGTATACCTTCGGAATCGATCTGCGGTCTAAAACTGGCGTCGCTGAGGCAGGAGAACGTGCGGAATGTCTGACAATGTTCGATCATCATGAATCGAAAGCTTTCCCAGGAGCTGCTCCTAGCCCGTATATTTTGTTTTGACCGGTGGTCTTAACCCATGGGAGCGAGATGGTCCCCAAGACGCTTAGGGGTAGTTTGGATCACACCACCACTTTATGGCCACACAAATGGTAGAAAAGAAAAAACAGCGTTTTTTAACAGAAATGTATACAGAAGAAATATATGAACGAAACTGCATGTGGATTTCGCTTTTGGCCACATCGACTTATGTAATGTATCTCCGAAATGAGAGAGTAAAATCAAATCCGCATTCATGAAGATTAAAAAAAGCCAATCTAAGGATGAACAGTGATTTCAAGATCCTTTGACCACACAATCACTCTTCTTCAGCGGCGCCACGTCATTGTGTGGCCACAAAAACCGAGCCGCGAGGGTCGTGTGGTGTAATTCAAAACCACCCCTTAGAACATCCCATGGGTCATCCACCAGCAATGGAATTTGTGTCCGACATTGATTGCTGTGTTCTCATTACCTTCCCTTTCGCTGGAAGGAAGGGGGCGTGTGTTGTTTTCATGAAGAGTATAGCACGCGGCCTATGCCACATGGATCGAACAGAGGTCCCTAGCCTATGAGCGGTTGCACGGAATGACTTGAGGGTCAGAGACCCCCAAGAAGTGCGGTTTTTGCCTAGTCGCCCAATGGTTCCGTGCCCTTTGCTACATTCGTATTAGAGCGCCAAGGTTAGGATCAGACGTGTGGATGGCGAGGGCGGCTCACTCATAGGCAGGAAGAGTGTAGTGCACAGCCAGCGCCACATCGATCAAACGGGGTACCTGGCTTGTGGGCATTTGAACGAGATGGCTTGAGGGTTAGAGACCCTCAAGCACCGCGGTTTTGGCCCAGTCAGGAAAGGATTTCGTCCAATCCGTTACAGAGATTTTCCGCGGTTATTCATTGGTCCATCGCCCCTCATTTTGCTTCACATCGTGTCCATTAATGAGTCTCAAATTGCTTTCCATGCAAGAAATCTGGGATGATTCAATAGGCTGTAGGTCTAGTTGCGAGGTGCTTATCCTACTTAGGTCATGCTCTCGGAATTTTTATGGCAGCAACCACTTTCGAAATCATTCCGATGAGGTCGCCCAAAGGGTGGCGGCAACGACACCTCGTGCGTGGTGCGCAAGGTGGGACTCATTCACTTGCTTAAGTCCTTGCTCCACCCAAGTGTACCTTATTGCTTAGTATGTTCTAAGTGGGCTTGAAACACATACCATGACGTCTCCCACTCTCCCACTCTCTCACTCTCTCACTTGTGTTTGTTCTGTTGGTTTGTGTGGCTTCCACCCGTCACGACTGACATCGATGCATTATGCATATACCCACGTTGGCGGTATATGAAAGAGAAGGGCGTGACAACACGACGAGCCTCCGGAGTGTCTCGAGACTTCTCTAGCACCTACTACAGCGCCGGCGAGACGCGGTCGATGTGTTCCGGTAGTCCTCTTGGCTTCTCCGGAGCTAGAAAAGTTTTCTCGGTGGGTTGAGACTCGCGCACCCGGTGGACTGTACAGGAGTGACGAGAAGACCCGGTGGCAGTACAAATGGAAAACTATGCAGCAGGTTGGGGAAGCAGCGTTGTTGATGCAGCGTGCGGGCTTCCACGTGTTGTGCTTTGTGCCGTTCCTGTACAGTTTACTGTGTCCACTCCGCCGTGTCCATACTCGTGCAGATCCCTGAGGCAGGCGGCCCTGGTGACACCGGCGCGACGACAGGTGGCGGATTACCGGTCTGGAGCTGACCGACCACTGTTCCAGAGCCCCAGATGTCACCGGGACTCCTTGCTGTGCCTTCTACGTCTTGCAGGCGCCATTCGGCAGACTGGGCATGAGGCCCATTTGCATGTTTTTGCATTGTATACTCGCTGTCAGTCGATGGATGCACGCATGTGACCAGTCGTTGCGTGCGTCTTCTGATTTTGCACGTCTAGGTTTAGACGGCGTAGGATTCTAACATGTGTGCGCAGAGTTACGGCCAAAACACTGGTTTTGGGCCGGTTTTAGGACAGCTCTTGGACTGCCGCGTGCGACACCCGCTGTGCGCCGCGGTAGGTATTCATACCCTAGACCTGTTAGTTGTCATTTCTCTCTGCATATGCTATATTCAAGCATTCTGACACTTTGACTTGTGTCTCCTAGCCAAACCCTTGCCGTTGTGTGTACGACCTGTGACTGTCGTCACCGTCTGACTAGGCACTGACACCCGGTCAGCGGCTGTGTTGCTAGGAAGCTTCTACGCATTTTCTCATGGTATCAGAGCAGTGAGACAGTTCTCACTGAGGTGCGCAGCAGAGACGCAACAGAGCAGCAGCAGTGAGAGTCACCGCTGCATCAGATCTTCTGGGACCCGTTGGAGACGGCCGTTCGCCGTCCGCGCACTCCACCCACCACGTGTGATCGCAGCTGCTGAGGCAGTAGTAGCATCACGTACCGCCACGCAGAGGTGTGTGGCGGCTACGGTGCGTGCAGCCGCCACTTCCCCCCCACAGCCGCAGCAGCAGAGCAGCAGCAGCAGAGGCGGCGGCGGCAGCCGCGCAACAGCAGCGGCCGCCACAACAGCGTGGCAGCAGCAGCGGCAGCAGCAGCGCAGCAGAGGCGTCGGCAGAAGCAGCACAGCAGCGGCAGCGGCACAGCAGTAGCAGCGGCAGTCGCGGCAGCAGCAGCAGCGCAGCAGTGGCAGCAGCAGCAGCGCGCGGCGGCGACAGCCAGCAGTAGCGCGCGGCGGCGGCAGCCAGCAGCAGCTGTAATGCGTAGTAGCAGCATCGCGCGCAGCAGCAGCCGCCGCGTGCAGCAGCAGCAGCAGCAGCGCAGCCGTCGCTGCCACCGCTGCACACGCAGCTACGCAGCTGCTGCTGCAACTGACAGCGCAACTGCAGCAGCAGCTAAGGCGGAAGCTGCTGCGCAGCTTCCGCGGAGCTGCCGCGCACCACCGCGCAGCTGCAGAATCGTGACAAGAAAGAAAAAAAAGGGACGGGACGAGCTGACGTCAGCATTGTTGGTTGCTGACGTCATCAGGTCGTGCTGACATCAGCAACCACTTGCTGACGTCAGCATTACACTTAGCCAAATTTTCAACCGAAAAGTCAAACGTTTTCAACATTTCAACTCCCCGAGAAACGCAGACAGTTTTGAAATCCGACAAACTTTACCTGTCGTCCGATAGTGAGCGGCGACATGAGTTCGCCCGACGACAAGGACAAGGGACCAGGTGATCCCTCCTCCTCTTCTTCAGGGGTATTGAGCCCTCGCTCGCAGGCCATTGAGGACCTGCGCAGCCAGCAGGAGGAGATGCGTCGTCTGCAGCGAGAGCAGACTGATGCGATCCGCACGCTGACTAAGCTCTTGCGCGCTCAATCCACGGCTCCTCCGCGGACTTCTGAGGGAGCTGCCGGCGTTGCGGCCTCCACCCAGCACTCAGCTCACGTGCCCGTGACAGGTGCCCCGCCCGCTTCACCTCCTGGTGTGGTCTCCCCACCACCTGAGGACCTTCTTGATGACGAGCCATTCATGCCAGGCTTTGAGGATGACTCCCAGGAGCGGGAGATTCGTCTTCTATAGGAGCACCTCCGTCAGCTGCAGACTGGTATCCGACCTCCACCCGTGTCCCCGATACGACCGTCACCTGACTTCCCCAGTGATCACCCCCTTCCAGGAGTTTTTCCCGTCACTCGCCCTCCTCAGCCTGCGGCTGCTCTCCCCACGGAGCGGCAGCCAAAGGACTTTGAGGCACCACCTCCACGGTACATCAGCGAGGATGGATTTGACTGCTGGGAGATCTTCTTTCAGGAGTGGGCCACTTCTGAGGGAGTTTGGCCTTACTACCATAGCCCAAACCAGTCTACAGATCCAGCACAGGTGCTAACAGCAGCCCGGGCCATGCGAGGGCTTCTCTACGCCATGCCACGCGAGACTGTCGTTGACTTCCGTCCCTTCCTCGGCGAGGCTGGCACAGGCACCGGAGCTGATCCTCGTGGAGGCTGGGATCTGGCGTTGTCCCTACTGGCTACAGAGACGCACGCCACGCGTGCGTCACACATACGTGCTTTTCACTCTCTCCGTCAGGGACCAGCGGAGCCTGCAGCGGATTACTGGTGACGCGCCATGCGTATCTACACGCGCCTGGGGACCTCAGGGGGCACACAGCTGTGGGCACTTCGGACCATCATGCTCGAAGTTCGCCTGGAGTACACCAAAATGTTCACACGGTAGAGCGACGCTGCTCTCGAGCCTTTCTCAGCCACCCTGCAGCTGCTCCCGTGGGCCCATCAGCTTTTCCTCCAGGTGACGTCGGCCCGCGAGGCAATAGTAGCACATCAGGAGACTTCTCTCGCTTCTGCAGTCCTCGCCTCACCACCATCTTCCCTCCCGCAGTCACCCTCACCTTCCTCCATCACGACCTCATCTTCCTCCTCCTCTTCGACCCCGTCTACACCCACGCAGACGCAGGGCGTTGCAGCAGCTGCCCAGGGGAAGAAAAAGAATAGGAAGCGCGGATGGGGTCAGCAGCAGTCGTCATCCAGTGGTAACAGTTACCGTTCCGTGCACTGCTACAACTGTGGAGGTGCCCATCGCTACACCAAGTGCAAGCAGCCGCTCGACTGGGAGCGCATCACTCGCGGACTTCCTTCTACCCATGCCGCTCGCACCGCGTCCGGCACGTCGACCGCACACTCCTCTGGACGCGCGGCGACTACGACTGCAGCTGATCCTGCATCCTCACCGGCGAGCAGCAGTGATCCAGACCCACGTGACCGCACCATCGCCGAACTTCGTCAGCTTCTGGCGCTTCGCTTTCAGGGAGGTGCGAGTGTGTTGTCATCGTTGAGTGGGTCACAGACTGCTTGTTCGTCCGTCCTCGTGACCTGTGATGACACGTGTGGGGGAGCACAGTCCGCATGTGATGATGATGGACCTGACTGCACTGACTGGATTCATGAGTCTCACCTTCGTGATGTACGTCGTTCCTTCCCACTGACGGATCAGCGTCCCTCTGATGCCGAGTGTTCTATTGCTCGTTGTACAGTGACGTCCACCAGTCGTGACTCCGGTGGCACTTGGATCATTGATTCCGGTGCCACCCACCACATGACGTGTCGTCGTAGTAACTTTGTGGTACTTGGTCCTGTCAAGTCTGTCTGTTCTGTTCGTACAGGTTTTGGTCAGTCCTTACCGGTTCACGGTGTTGGGGTTGTATGCTTTGATGGTCCATCTGGCCCCCTGTATCTCTCTGACGTGCTGTTTGTGCCTGATCTTGAGCTCAATTTGCTGTCTGTGCGTGCCTGCACTCTGATGGGTCTCTCCGTTGAGCATACCGCTGACTCAGCGATTGTGACTGCTCTTGACACCCGTAGCATTGTCTTGCGTGCCTCAGTCGTCGATGATTCTTACTGCATTGCTCGGCCCTCCTCCCCTTGCTCTCCCACCTCCTCTGGTCGCGTTTTTGTCACTGGTGTTCTATCCCAGGAACACCAGCAGTTGCTTCACCGACGTCTGTGTCATGTGGGCTCCGACACTGTGTCGAAGCTCATCCGGACACAGCCCGCTCTTGGTCTTGACGTGGCTTCTTTCGAGAAGCCACCCAAGACCGACTGTCTTTTTTGCGCTCAGGGCAAGATGCACCGGTGCACTTACCCTGATTCGCGTTCCCGAGCGCTGAGGCCCCTCGAGTTGGTCCACTCGGACCTTCTTGGTCCTCTCCCGGTCGAGTCGCTGTCCGAGAGGGGCCGGTATGTTCTGACGCTGACCGATGACTTCACCTGGATGCGGTGGGTCTACAGTCTGCGTCAGAAGAGCGACGCCGCCCTTGCGGTTCGGCTTTGGCTTGTGATGGCTGAGCGTCAGTCTCGCCACACGCTACATACCTTTCGCTCGGATCGCGGCGGCGAGTTCCTCGGCGAGATGGGCTCCTTCTGTGCTGAGCACGACATTTTTCACCAGGTCTCCGCTCCTGCTACCCCACAGCAGAACGGTGTATCTGAGCGCTGGAACCGCAGCATGGAGGATGCGGTCCGCGCCATGCGGTCTGAGTGCGGTCTCCCGGAGTCCTTCGCATTCGAGGGCTTCGCCTACATGACTTGGGTCTGGAACCGCCTCCAGCATGGTCCGCTTCCGGATCATGTTACATCGTACGAGCTCTGGTTTGGCCACCGTGCTGATCTTTGTCTCGCACGCGTCTGGGGATCACTGGCCTCCGTATGGTACACCGAGGACCAGCAGGGGTCCAAGGTCTCCCCTCGGGGTCGCTTGTGTGCCTTCATCGGTATCTCCCCGCGGTCGAAGGCCTGGCACTTTTGGGACCCCACTCGCCGTCGTGTCATTGAGTCCCGTGACGCGCTGTTTTTTGAGTCACTCACATACCGTGATCTGACTTTGATCACAGCGCTCTCTGCATCTCATGTCCCTTCTTGTGAGGGTCCTCCGCGGATGGGGGAGACCTCTTCGCCCGCGACCATTCCTTGCCAGGCTGATGTGTCCGCTCGAGTCCCCACTCGGTCTCCAGCACCTGATGATCCAGCTATCATTGCCGTTGGTCCAGAGATCCCACCTGTCCAGCCTGCTTCGCACCCCACAGGTACCACTGCTCCCACGCCTCCTCCTGCATCACCCTCTGTGTCCACTAGCACCCCTGCTCTAGCGTCTGACCCAGCCCAGCCCACTCCTGTCTCTACGCCGGCTGACACTCCTGTCTCAGTGTCCGGGCCAGCCTTGCCCGCTGTCATCCCCAGCTCAGTGTCCCCCACACACACATCTCCGCGCACGGCATCTCCGACTGCCTCCTCTAAGCCCTCACCAGCTGTGGTCGTACCTGTCCCTGTGGTCGTACCTCTTCCTGCGCCTGAGGTGCGCCCCTCGACCTCCGGCTACTCCCGTGAGCCCGGTGGTCGCCTTCGACCACTGGATTCTGGAGCTCAGCGAGCGTCGGGTTCCGGACCCAGACGTTCCTCTCGCAGCATTGTGAGTGGTGATCCAGGCACAAAGGCCTTAGGCCTGAGTGTCTGCACTGAGCTTTCAGAGGTACACCCAGCATGCCCCATAGCGCACGACCTGGTCACTCGCGAGTTCCATATCGCCTGTGACGCAGCAGCTGATCTCGTGGCCGTCAGGCCAAACACCGAGGCGTGTGCACTTGCCACGCAGAGTTCCCCCTCTATGGCGCCGGACCCGTGCACATTGAGGGAGGCTTTCTCATTGCAGGATGCTGATGCCTGGCGAGCTGCTTGCGAGGATGAGCTTCGTGGTATCCGAGAGTACGGAGTCTACGAGCTGGTTGACCTTCCCTTTGGGAGGAAGGCGATTCAGGTCAAGTGGGTCTTTCGCAAGAAAGTGAAGCCGGATGGCTCACTGGAACGCTACAAGGCCCGCTTGGTCGTCAAGGGGTTCTCTCAGATTGAGGGAGTTGATTACACTGACATCTTTGCCCCTGTCGGCCGCATGACCTCAGCACGAGCTCTGTTCGGTGTAGTAGCTCAGCATGACTGGGAACTACACCAGATGGATGTGAACAACGCGTTCCTCCATGGCTCTTTGGATGAGGAGATCTATGTGGCNTTCTCTCAGATTGAGGGAGTTGATTACACTGACATCTTTGCCCCTGTCGGCCGCATGACCTCAGCACGAGCTCTGTTCGGTGTAGTAGCTCAGCATGACTGGGAACTACACCAGATGGATGTGAACAACGCGTTCCTCCATGGCTCTTTGGATGAGGAGATCTACGTGGCTCAGCCACCTTGCTTTGAGGACGGTGACAAGGTCTGGCGCTTGCGCAAGTCCTTGTACGGCCTCAAGCAGTCTCCACGGTGTTGAAACTGGGAGATCACTGGCACCTTGACTCGCGCAGGATACGTACAGAGCAAGGCAGACCCCTCACTCTTCATCCTACCGACACCCGAGCGGTTTACCGCCATCCTGGTCTATGTTGATGACCTTCTGATTGCGTCTCCGTCACTGGAGGCCGTGAAGGAGGCCAAGGCCTTCCTGCAGACCGCCTACAGGATGAAGGACCTCGGTCCTGCATCGGTGTTTCTTGGTATGGAGATTGTGCGAGATCGCAGACATCGGACACTGTTGCTGCATTAGGCCCGATACGCAGGAGTCATGGGGGAGCGCTTTAGCGATCTCCTTGGTGCAGTGCCCACTGCTTCCACACCACTCACACCTGATGGGTAGGAAGCCCTGAAGGTGGATGACCCTACACAGCTGGGGGAGACAGTGGACGTGACCTTGTACCTCCGTCTCATCGGATCTCTGATGTACCTGGCCACTACCATGCGTCCTGACATCGCGTTCGCCGTCAACCTCCTCGCTGAGTTCTCGCAGGCTCCACGTGCGAGAGCTCTTCACGCGGCTGTGCGAGTGGTACGGTACGTGGTCTCCACGCCGTATCTCGGACTCTGCTTTCGTCGGTAGTGTTCGGTGGTCCTTGATGGCTACACTGACAGCGACGGGGCTTGGAGTCCTGACGGGCGCAGTCGTACTGGCTACGTGTTTCTGCTCGGTGGTACCGCTTTGTCTTGGCGAAGCGGGAAGCAGGGCTGCATCGCACGTAGCTCGTCGCAGGCAGAGTATGTGGCTTTGGGGGCAAGGGCTGCAGAGGCAGTTTGGCTGCAGCGCTTGTTTCTTGAGCTTGGGCAGTCAGTACCCGCCATTGTGCTGTGTTGCGACAACCAGAGTGCTCTCGCCATCGCGGAGAACTGTGGTGTTTTTCATGCTCACACAAAGCACATTGCGGTTGAGCATCACTTCGTTCGTGATCTGGTGGAGCGACGCGTGATCTCCATCATGTGGGTTGGCACTGACTTACAGCGAGCTGATTTCTTGACGAAGGCACTTGCCCGCGGAAAGTTCCTGGTGGCCATTCGTTCTGTTGGGCTTCGCCCCGTGCGTGACAGTGGTTGAGTGTGGGATGTACGTTGTCGTCTCATCTGTCTATGTCACTCAGTATGTGGTTGTACCAGTGCTGCACGCGTATGGACATGCGTACCATCGGGTCATGGGGGAGTGTTGTGCTTTGTGCCGTTCCTGTANATGTGGGTTGGCACTGACTTACAGCGAGCTGATTTCTTGACGAAGGCACTTGCCCGCGGAAAGTTCCTGGTGGCCATTCGTTCTGTTGGGCTTCGCCCCGTGCGTGACAGTGGTTGAGTGTGGGATGTACGTTGTCGTCTCATCTGTCTATGTCACTCAGTATGTGGTTGTACCAGTGCTGCACGCGTATGGACATGTGTACGATCGGGTCATGGGGGAGTGTTGTGCTTTGTGCCGTTCCTGTACCGTTTATTGTGACCACTCGGCCGTGTCCATACTCGTGCACATCCCTGAGGCAGGCGGCCCTGGTGACACCGGCGCAACGACAGGCAGCGGACTACCCGTCTGGAGCTGACCGACCACTGTTCCAGAGCCCCAGATGTCACCGGGACTCGTTGCTGTGCCTTCTACGTCTTGCAGGCGCCATTCGGCGGACTGGGCATGAGGCCCATTTGCATGGTTTTGCATTGTATACTCGCTGTCAGTCGATGGATGCATGCATGTGACCATTTGTTGCGTGCGTCTTCTGATTCTGCACGTCTAGGTTCAGACGGCGTAGGATTCTGACATGTGTGCGCAGACTTACGGCCAAAACAGTGGTTTTGGGACAGTTTTAGGACAGCTCTTGGACTGCCGCGTGCGACACCCGCCGTGCGCCGCGGCAGGTATTCATACCCTGGACCTGTCAGTTGTCATTTCTCTCTGCATATGCTATATTGAAACATTCTGACACTTGGACTTGTGTCTCCTAGCCAAACCCTTGCCGTTGTGTGTACGACCTGTGACTGTCGTCACCGTCTGACTAGGCACTGACGCCCGGTCAGCGGCTGTGTTGCTAAGAAGCTTCTACGCATTTTCTCACCACGCTCGTTGCTTAAGTCAGCTGCCCCCTCAGTCTGCTGCTCTAGAGTCTGGAAGTCTGGAAGTCTGGAAGCTCTGGGTTTGTTACTCAGAAACGTGCGCGCCAGAGTTGGCGCCAGAAAGCAGCTAAAAACTGATAGTAACTGATTAGGAATAAAGAATGAACAGCAATGGGGGACCCCTCCAAGTTCTACCCCCCCCCCAGCTCTATAGAGCTTGTTACTCAGTTCATTAGCCAATCAGAAAATAGCTAATTCCAGGCTGGCAGGTTTTCTCGGTGAGGCTTGCAAGACGGCCGACAGCCCGAAACCCGGGCGTCGTCCGTTTTGCCTGAAAACTGGACCATACCATAATACTGATGCTGTGAACGCAGCCATGCGGTCAGAATCTGCTAGAAAAAGAGTAGCAAGGAGTTATAGCAGCCGAACCCAGGCGGTGCCCACGATGATTTATGCTGCCATACAAGGCCATGCAACATGCAACTGGGACCCTAGGTAGCGCATGACGACGCAGGCACGACAGTATGCGTTGGACGCATGCAGACAGCGACTGCGGTGGCAGTGACTGCTGGCAGCGCGACCGCCGAGAAGGTCTGCCGATGAAGCTGAACACGTCGCCGGAGAGAGGGGGCTCCAGCGAACTCCGAGATGACCTCAGCGTGCGTCGGCTCCACCGGACGACACTCCTTCAGCGTCGAGTCTCGCCGTCAGTCATCTGCACGCCGATGTACACAAGCCAGGAGGACACAATAGAGCACAATGAGCGCAAAAAACCAGCACTCCCCCATGACTCACAGGCGTAGTGCACATGGGCGGGCAGAGACACGGTCAACAGACTCCCCCAGGACACACAGAAGTGCAGGCGGAGACAAAGAAAGTAAGTCACGGACGCACGCCAAATGAATTCATAGCCTTCTTAAACGAGTCCCGCTTCAGTGCCTTGGTGAGGAAGTCAGCCAGTTGCCGTGCTGTCTCCACCCACACGATGCTGATGCTGCCGTCGTGCAACAACGAATGCACATAGTGATACTCAACATTGATGTGCTTTGTGCGAGTGTGATGCACACCGTCATTGTCTGAAATGGCCATGGCACTCTCATTGTCACAATGCAAGGTGAAGGATGCGACAGACTGACGCAACTCGGACAACAGAGAACGCAACCACACACTCTCACACGCACCTGAGCCAAGGGCCACGTACTCAGCCTCAGCAGTGCTGCGTGTAATGCACCCCTGCTTGCCACTACGCCAGGACACAGCTGTGCCCCCGACCAGAAAGATCCAACCAGTGCGACTCTTACCGTCTGGACTGCCGGCCTAGTCACTGTTGGTGTAACCCACTACAACGATGGACGGCTGACGGCGGAACATGAGGCCTCGCCGAGGGGTCGAGACGACATAGCGCAGTATTCGGATCGCGGCCTCAAAGTGGAGGTGACGCGGCTCTTGAGTGAACTGGACCAGGAGGTTAATGGCGAACGCGATGTCTGGACGCGTCGTCGTCGCCAGGAACATCAGTGACCTGATGACTCGCAGATACGTGGTCATATCAACTCGCTCCCCCACAACAGCTGGGACATGACTCTTCAATTTCACCTGGCCATCGGGTGACATGGGTGAGGATGCGCTGGGCACGAGGGGTAAGTCCTCGGCAAAGCGAGTGGACAGGGTGTGCACATAGGCAGCCTGGTGGACATGCAGGATGCCCTGAGAGCGATCATGCTCGAGCTCCATGCCCAGGAAGACTCGGGCAGACCCAAGATCCTTCATCTGGTAGGCGGCGTGTAGTAGGTCCTTGACGTGCTGGATGGCCGTCGCGTCTGGCGACGGAATGAGGAGATCGTCGACGTAGACTAGAACCGCGGCGAAGGTCTGACCTCGCGGGCTGATGAACAGTGCGGGGTGAGCGGTGCTGCGCTGGAGGCCACCACGGAGAAGCGTATTGCTGATCTCCTGGTTCCAGCACCGAGGCAACTGCTTCAGGCCATAGAGGGCCTTCTGCAGCTGCCAAACTCTCCCAGTGCCGTCGTCAAAGCCTGGGGCCTGCGTCATGTAGAGCTCCTCACCCTCCAGTAAGCCATGGAGGAATGCGTTGCTCAATTCCATCTGATGCAGCTCCCACCCGTGCTAGGCAACCAGGCTGAACAATGCCCGGCTAGTGGAGAATCGGCCAACTGGGGCGAAGATCTGGTCATAATCGATCCCAGGGACCTGAGCAAACCCCTTTGCTGTGAGACGGGCGTTGTACTTGTCCAAGGATCCGTCAGGCTTCCACTTACGCCAAAAGACCCACTTGGCACCAATGGCCTTCCGACCTGGAGGGAGGTCGACGAGGTCATACACGTGGTGCTGTTGGATAGCGGCGAGCTCCTCGGTACACGTAGCATCCCAATATGCGGCCTTAGGGGAGGCTCGAGCCTCGCGTAGGGTGGAAGGGTCCTCTGGGCGCATTGTGGACTGGACTGAGAGGGCATGTGCATCACGAGCCCCAGGTGGGATGCGTGCGAGTGCAGTCACAACATCATGCCGATGCTCGTGATGAAGCATGGCGTACCCCAATGCAGAGCCCGGGTGAAGGTCCGCGATAATGGCAGAAGTTGTCAGGCCGAGAGCCTTTGTGCCAGGGTCCCCACTCACGACCGTGGGAGTGGACGAGACTCGTGGAGCCACAGGGGGTCGAGGCACCACGGAACGGGGAGCGACGGTCTGCGCGCTCACTGGCGGCCGAGGTCGGAGGCTGCCGCCTGGGCCACGTGTGTAGCGCGGTCGGGCAGAAGATGGTGCTGAGTCCGACGGGCCGACGGAGGCGGACGGTGCTACTGGTTCGGAGGAGCCAGAAGATGCCACAGGCGCTACAGAGGGGCTAGCGCACACAGATGGGGTTGTCGGCCCAGAGGGGCGAGTGGACGCGACTGGGGCTGCTGGCCCGGAGGGGCGAGCGGACGCGACTGGAGCCGTCGGCCCCTGGGGGCCATCGGAAGCGACTGGGGCTACCGGCCCGGAGGGACCAGCGGACGCGACTGGGGCTGCCGGCCCGGAGGGACGAGCGGATGCGACTGGAGCCGTTGGCCCGGAGGGGCCATCGGAAGCGACTTGGGCTGCTGGCCCGGAGGGGCGAGCAGACGCGACCGGAGCTGTCGGCCCGGAGGGGCTATCGGAAGCGGCTGGGGCTGCCGGCCCAGATGGGCCAGCGGACGCGACTGGGGCTGCCGGCCCGGATGGGCCAGTAGACGCCATTGGGGCAGCTGGCTCGGAGTGGCCAGCGGACGCAACTGGGGCTGCAGGCCCGGAGTGGCCTGCGGACGCGACTGGGGTTGCCGGCCCGGAGGGGCCGGCGGACGCGACTGGGGCTGCCGGCCCGGATGGGCCAGTAGACGCGACTGGGTCAGCTGGCTCGGAGGGGCTAGCGGCCGCGACCGGGGCTACCGGCTCAGGGGGACGAAGTGATGTGTCACCGGGAAGCGACAGGACGGAGGACGGACTCACCACTCCCCCACGCGACGGGAGGTACACGGACGAGCCGGAGCGGATGAGGTCGCGGGGAAACAGGTCCTCGAAAAAGAGGGCATCGCGGGACTCGACGATGCAGTGTCGGGATGGGTCCCAGAGGCGCCAGGCCTTGGACTGACGAGACACGCCGAGAAAGGTGCAGGGGCGTCAGGGGGGGGCGAGCTTGCCACCCTACTATGGGGCGGGCAGCCACACAACGACTACGCAGCCCTAGACGCGAGCCGGGCGGAGGTCAGCACGCCGACCGCACCAATGCTGATAGGGCGTGGACTGGCGGGGAAGGGGACCGTGGGGAACCCGGTTCCAGACCCAGGTCATGTAGGCCATGGCCTCAAAGTAGAAGCCATTGGAGAGACCGGACTCGACTTGCATGGTGCGGACGGCGTCGGCCATGGTACGGTTCCACCGCTCGGAGACGCCGTTTTGGGCAGGTGTGTAGGGCGCAGACGTCTCATGGCGGAAACCATGGGAGGCGAGAAAGGTCGTGGCTTCACCCAGGTACTCGCCACCGCGATCGAAGCAAAAGTGACGAAGGGGGCGGCCACACTTGCGCTCTGCGAGGATAAGCCAGTCCTGAATGGTTCGGGAGACATCGCTCTTCTGCCGAAGGCAGAAGACCCAACAGTAACGAGAGTAGTCGTCCGTCAGAGTGAGGACATAGCGGCCATGCTCACCGACGGACTCGGTGGGGAGAGGGCCCATGACGTCCGAGTGGACAAGGTCAAGGGGGACAGACGCCCGTGAGGAAGAGAGGGGGTATGTGGACCGGTGCATCTTGCCCTGAGCGCAGTCAATGCACTCAGTGGGGCATGGGAGAGGGAAGGTCTCCGGAAAAAGGCCCTTGGCTGGCTGGGTGTGGAGCATGCTCTCTACTACGGCAGAGTGGACGTGGCAAAGGCGGCGGTGCAAGAGGCGGGTATGCTGAGGAGAAAGCGTGCTGGTAATGAACACATGACCGGTCGCAGCCGACGGGGAGGAGACGGTAGGGGAGGAAGAGAGGCGGGGAATGTGCCACAAGTTGTCATAGGCGGTGGCGTGCAGCACGACAAGACCCGACGGATGCAACGACACAGTGCCGACACCACGTGAGTGCACAACATCCATGCTCATGCGGTCAAGGGCAGTCACGGACAGGAGGCTGAGCTCGAGACCGGGGACAAAGAGAACATCGGTCAAAAAGATGTCACCGGAAGGACCATGGAAACAAAAGACGCCTACCCCACGGACAGGCAACACCTGTCCGGAGCCCGTCCGGACGCCGGAGACATCGCTGACGAGACGGAGCATACTGAAGGCCTCGCGCGAGGCCGTCATGTGATGCGTGGCCCCGCAGTCGATGATCCAGGTCTTAGCAGGGTCCTGGGCAGGGGTCGCCAGATCAGTCACCGTCACATGGCAGCAAGCGAGGGACGCGGACACGGTGGACGGAGGAGCGAAACGAGACTGCCAGTCATCAAGCCATGCAATGTCGTCAAGGAGTGGGGTGGATGAGATCACGGGAGACGACGAGACAGAAGAGAAAATGGGACACGACCGTAGCTCAGTCTGAGTCATGCAGGGATGGGCCGGAGGGCAGGAGGTGATGCAACTCGCACTTCCCTGGGGAGGAGGGCAAGGGAGACCAAGCTAGAGCGCGATGAACTGCTCCAGCTGACGCTCTCGGAATGACGGTCCAGGATTGTAGACAGAATGCGGAGTGACGGCGCCGGAGCCCGGGTAGTAGGGTGACTGAGACGGCGAAGGAAGTGGAGGTGCCGACGGCTGAGGGTAGTACTACTGCGGGTAGTACTACTGTGGCGTGGGTGGCTGCAGGACAGGCAAAGCTGTCAAAGTGGCAGAGGTGCTGGACGAGGTCGGAGTGGTAGGACCAGCAGCAGTGACGGCAGGAGAGGCGAGGCGGCGCTCTCGTTGGCGTTGCATGGTGGCGATGACGTGGGCCTCGTCCGTCGGGAGAGGGCACGTGTACCACCCGTGTCCAAGCTGCCCACAGTTGTGGCAGAAAGAGCCACTACCGCTGGGACCGGTCGATGCCTGCTGCTGCTACTGTTGCAATGGACCCTTGCCCTTCTTGTTCCGGCTTTTCTTCTTCTTCCCTGAGGGCGATGGGGTAGCTGCGACAGGGGAGGCAACGACCACAGAGGCAGTGGCGGGGGTGGCGATGGCAGGGGATGCAAGGGCCTCCGTGCGATGGAGTTGGGACTCCTGGCAAGCTTCCTCAATGCGAAGGAAAAGCTCATATGCCCAGCGCATGAGAGTTCCCTGGGCCTCCATGGTGGTGAGGACGTCCTGAGGGTAGTGGACAAAGACGTCCGCGTATGCGCTGGTGGCGCCGCGCTTGATGGTGAGGAGCGCGGACAGAGGGGGTGGAGCCGACTTGTCGAGTCGACGGAGGATGTCCTCCGCTCGCTGCCAGTAGGCAGTGACCGTCTCGGCCTCCCCCATGTGCAGGGAGTTGAACTCTCGGAGCAGACGGCTGATCTCAGCGTCGCTAGACAGGCGATGGGGTCTGGTGAGGAAGTGCCAGGCGA
>SZWC01017100.1:27050-40571 GCA_023375785.1 Penium margaritaceum
TAGTTGAAAATTAATATTCTGAAATCATTGTTTCCCCCTCTGACCATTTGTGGCTCGTGTTATGGGTGGTGAACGTTGACCACCCATATTGAAATTCTTTGGTTATGGTCAGTGACATATGCCTAGTTTGGTTGTTCCGTGTGCATAGTAGCAACACTGTGCCACTACTTATTGAAGTTGTTTGTCCTTTCTAGTCACTACATATGGTTCCCAAACCATTGTCTCTCCCTCTGACCATTTGTGATTCGTGTTATGAGTTGCCAATGTTGACCACACATAGTGGACATCTTTGGTCATAGTCAATGACATATGCATCCTTTGGTTGGTCACTGTGCACGCTAGCCACACCGTGCCACTACTTGTTAAAGGTCTTTGTACTTGGTAGTTGATAACTAGTGTTCCCAACCCATTGTTTCTCTATCTGACCATTTGTGACCCGTGTTATGAGTTTTCAACGTTGTCCACACACTGTGAAATTCTTTTGGTCATGGTTCGTGGCCTATGCCTACTTTGGTTTGTCACTGTAAATGGTTTCCACGCCGTGTCACTACGTAGTGAAGGTCTTTGTGCTTTCTCATTGATAGCTAGTGTTTCCAAACCGTTGTTACTCCCCTTGACTATCTGTGGCTCATGTTATGAGTTGTCAACCTTTACCACATGAAGTGACATTCTTTGGTCATGGTTGGTGTCATATGCATGCTTTGGTGGGTCAGTGTCATGGTAGCCACATTGTGCCACTGCATATTGAAGGTCTTTGTACTTGCTAGTCGATAACTAGTATTCACAAACCACTGCTTCCCCCTGACCATTTGTGACTCGTGTTATGAGTTCTCAGCGTTGACCACACACTGTGAAATTCTTTTGGTCATGGTTAGTGGCATATGCCTACTTTGGTTTGTCACTGTTCATGGTTGCCATGCTGTGTCACTACGTATTGAAGGTCTTTGTGCTTTCTAGTTGAGAGCTACTGTTTCCAAACCATTGTTACCCCGTTTGACTATCTGTGACTCTTGTTGTGAGTTGTCGATATTGACCACATGAAGTGAAATCCTTTGGTCATGTTCAGTGACATATGCATACTTTGGTTGGTCACTGTGCAAGATAGCCACACTGTGCCACTGCATATTAAAGGTATTTGTACTTGCTAGTTGATAACTAGTATTCACAAGCCATTATTTCCCCCTCTAACCATTTGTGACTCGTGTTATGAGTTCTCAGCGTTGACCACACACTGTGAAATTCTTTTGGTCATGGTTAGTGGCATATGCCTACTTTGGTTTGTCACTGTTCATGGTTGCCATGCTGTGTCACTACGTATTGAAGGTCTTTGTGCTTTCTAGTTGAGAGCTACTGTTTCCAAACCATTGTTACCCCGTTTGACTATCTGTGACTCTTGTTGTGAGTTGTCGATATTGACCACATGAAGTGAAATCCTTTGGTCATGTTCAGTGACATATGCATACTTTGGTTGGTCACTGTGCAAGATAGCCACACTGTGCCACTGCATATTAAAGGTATTTGTACTTGCTAGTTGATAACTAGTATTCACAAGCCATTATTTCCCCCTCTAACCATTTGTGACTCGTGTTATGAGTTCTCAGCGTTGACCACACACTGTGAAATTCTTTTGGTCATGGTTAGTGGCATATGCCTACTTTGGTTTGTCACTGTTCATGGTTGCCATGCTGTGTCACTACGTATTGAAGGTCTTTGTGCTTTCTAGTTGAGAGCTACTGTTTCCAAACCATTGTTACCCCGTTTGACTATCTGTGACTCTTGTTGTGAGTTGTCGATATTGACCACATGAAGTGAAATCCTTTGGTCATGTTCAGTGACATATGCATACTTTGGTTGGTCACTGTGCAAGATAGCCACACTGTGCCACTGCATATTAAAGGTATTTGTACTTGCTAGTTGATAACTAGTATTCACAAGCCATTATTTCCCCCTCTAACCATTTGTGACTCGTGTTATGAGTTCTCAGCGTTGACCACACACTGTGAAATTCTTTTGGTCATGGTTAGTGGCATATGCCTACTTTGGTTTGTCACTGTTCATGGTTGCCATGCTGTGTCACTACGTATTGAAGGTCTTTGTGCTTTCTAGTTGAGAGCTACTGTTTCCAAACCATTGTTACCCCGTTTGACTATCTGTGACTCTTGTTGTGAGTTGTCGATATTGACCACATGAAGTGAAATCCTTTGGTCATGTTCAGTGACATATGCATACTTTGGTTGGTCACTGTGCAAGATAGCCACACTGTGCCACTGCATATTAAAGGTATTTGTACTTGCTAGTTGATAACTAGTATTCACAAGCCATTATTTCCCCCTCTAACCATTTGTGACTCGTGTTATGAGTTGTCAAAGTTGACCACACATAGTGACATTCTTTGGTCGTTGTCAGTGACATATGCCTAATTTGGTTGGACAATGTACATGGTAGCCACACCGTGCCACTACTTATTGAAGTTCTTTGTCCTTTCTAGTCACTACATAGGGTTCCCAATCCATAGTCTCTCCCTCTGACCATTTTTGACTCGTGTTCTGAGTTGTCAATGTTGACCACACATAGTGGACTTATTTGGTCATAGTCAGTGACGTATGCATCCTTTGCCTGGTCACTGTGCATCCTAGCCACACCGTGCCACTACTTGTTGAAGGTGTTTGTATTTGATAGTTCATAGCTAGTGTTTCCAAACCATTGTTTTCCCCTTTGACCATCTGTGACTCGTGTTATGAGTTTTCAACGTTGACCACTCACTCAGAAATTCTTTTAGTCATGGTTAGTGGCATATGCATNGACCACACATAGGGACATTCTTTGGTCGTTGTCAGTGACATATGCCTAATTTGGTTGGACAATGTACATGGTAGCCACACCGTGCCACTACTTATTGAAGGTTCTTGTGCTTGCTACTTGATACCTGGTGTTCCCAAACCATCGTGTTCCCCTCTGACCATTTGTGATTCGTATTCTGCGTTGTCAACGTTGACCACACATAGCGGATCTCTTTGGTCAAAGGCAGTATATTTCTCTACTTTGGTCGGTCATTGTGCATGGTAGCCACATCGTGCTACTACTTATTGAATGTCGTTGTACTTCCTAGTTGAAAACTAAGAATCCAAAACCATTATTTCCCTCTACGACCATTTGAGACTCGTGTCACGGGTTATGAATGTTGACCACCCATATTGAAATTCTGTGGTCATGGTCAGTGACATGTGCCTAGTTTGGTTGTTCGGTGTGCATAGTAGCCACACTGTGCCACAACGTATTGATTTCCTTTGTCTTTTCTAGTCGATACATAGAGTTCCCAAACCATTGTCTCTCCCTCTGACCATTTTTGACTCGTGTTTTGAGTTGTCAATATTGACCACACACTATGAAATTCGTTTGGTCATGGTTAGTGGTATATGCCTTATTTGATTTGTCACTGTACATGGTTTCCACACCGTGTTACTACGTATTGAAGGTCTTTGTGCTTTCTAGTTGATAGCTAGTGTTCCCAAAGCATTGTTACCCCCTCTCACTATCTGAGAATCTTGTTGTGAGTTGTCAACGTTGACCACATGAAGTGAAATTCTTTGGTAATGGTCAGTGACATATGCATACTTTGGTTGGTAACTGTGCATGGTAGCCACACTGTGCCACTACATATTAAAGGTCTTTGTACTTGCTAGTTGATAACTAGTATTCACAAGCCATTATTTCCCCCTCTAACCATTTGTGACTCGTGTTATGAGTTGTCAAAGTTGACCACACATAGTGACATTCTTTGGTCATGGTCAGTGACATATGCCTACTTTGGTTGGTCATTGTACATGGTAGCCACACGGTGCCACTACTTATTGAAGGTCCTTGTGCTTGCTAGTTGATGCCTGGTGTTCCCAAACCATTGTCCCCCTTCTGACCATTTGTGACTCGTTTTATGAGTTGTCAATGTTGACCACACACAGCGGATTTCTTTGGTGAAAGGCAGTACATATGCCTACTTTGGTCCATCATTGTGCATGGTAGCCAAACCGTGCTACTACTTATTGAAGTTCGTTGTACTTGCTAGTTGAAAACTAATATTCCGAAACCATTTTTTCCCCCTCTAACCAATTGTGACTCGTGTTATGGGTTGTGAGCGTTGACCACCCATATTGAAATTCTTTGGTCATGGTCAGTGACATATGCCTGGCTTGGTTGTTTTGTGTGCATAGTAGCCACACAATGCCTTTACGTATTGAAGTTCTTTGTTCTTTGCAGTCAATGCATACGGTTCCCAACCCATTGTTTCTCCCTCTGACCATTTTTGACTCGTGTTCTGATTTGTCAATGTTGACCACACATAGTGGACTTATTTGGTCATAGTCAGTGACGTATGCATCCTTTGGCTGGTCACTGTGCATCCTAGCCACACCGTGCCACTACTTGTTGAAGGTGTTTGTACTTGATAGTTCATAGCTAGTGTTTCCAAACCATTGTTTTCCCCTTTGACCATCTGTGACTCGTGTTATGAGTTTTCAACGTTGACCACTCACTCAGAAATTCTTTTAGTCATGGTTAGTGGCATATGCATACTTTTGGCCTGTGACTGTACATGGTTGCCACACCGTGTCACTACATATTGAAGGTTTTTATACTTTCTAGTTGATAGCTAGTGTTCCCAAAGCATTGTTATCCCCTCTCACTATTTGTGACTCTTGTTGTGAGTTGTCAACGTTGACCACATGAAGTGAAATTCTTTGGTCATGGTCAGTGACATATGCGTAGTTTAGTTGTTCGGTGTGCATAGTAGCCACACCGTGCCACTAGGTATTGAAGTTCTTTGTCCTTTCTAGTTGATACATTGGGTTGCTGAGCCAATGTCTCTCCCTCTGACCATTTGTGACTCGTGTTATGAGTTATTGATGTTGACCACACATAGTGGACTTCTTTGGTCATAGTCGGTGCCGTTTGCATCCTTTAGTTGGGCACTATGTATGCTAGCCATACCGTGCCACTACTTCTTGAAGGTCTTTGTACTTGCTAGTTAATAACTAGTGTTCCCAACCCATTGTTTCCCCCTTTGACCATTTTTGACTCGTGTCATGCGTTTTCAACGTTTACCACATGAAGTGAAATTCTTTGGTCATGGTCAGTGACATATGCGTAGTTTAGTTGTTCGGTGTGCATAGTAGCCACACCGTGCCACTAGGTATTGAAGTTCTTTGTCCTTTCTAGTTGATACATTGGGTTGCTGAGCCAATGTCTCTCCCTCTGACCATTTGTGACTCGTGTTATGAGTTATTGATGTTGACCACACATAGTGGACTTCTTTGGTCATAGTCGGTGACGTTTGCATCCTTTAGTTGGGCACTATGTATGCTAGCCATACCGTGCCACTACTTCTTGAAGGTCTTTGTACTTGCTAGTTAATAACTAGTGTTCCCAACCCATTGTTTCCCCCTTTGACCATTTTTGACTCGTGTCATGAGTTTTCAACGTTTACCACATGAAGTGAAATTCTTTGGTCATGGTCAATGACACATGCATACTTTGGTTGGTCACTGTGCATGGTAGCCACATTGTGCCACTACATATTGAACGTCTTTGTACTTGCAAGTTGATAACTAGTATTCACAAGCCATTGATTCCCCCTCTGACCATTTGTGACTCGTGTTATGAGTTGTGAAAGTTGACCACACATAGTGATATTCTTTGTTCATGGTCAGTGACATATGCCTACTTTCGTTGGTCATTATACATGGTAGCCACACCGTGCCACTACTTATTGAAGGTCCTTGTTCTGGCTTGTTGATACCTCGTGTTCCCAAACCTTCGTTTACCCCTCTCACCATTGGTGCCTCGTTTTATGAGTTGTCAACGTTGAGCAAACACAACGGATTTCTTTGGTCAAAGGCAGTACATATGCCTCCTTTGGTTGGTCATTGTGCATGGTAGCCTCACCGTTCTACTACTTATTGAAGGTGGTTGTACTTGCTAGTTGAAAACTAATGTTTTGAAACCATAGTTTCCCCCTCTGACTATTTGTGACTTGTGTTATGGGTTGTGAACATTGACCACCCATATTGAAATTCTTTGGTCATGGTCAGTGACATATGCCTAGTTTGGTTGTTCGGTGTGCATAGTAGCCACACCGTGCCACTACTTATTGAAGTTCTTTGTCCTTTCTAGTCGATACATAGGGTTCCCAAACAAATTTCTCTCCCTCTGTCCATTTTTGACTCGTGTTATGAGTTGTCGATGTTGAACACACATCGTGGACTTCTTTTGTCATAGTCAGTGATGTATGCATCCTTTGGTTGGTCACTGTCCACGCTAGCCACACTGTGCCACTACTTCTTGAAGGTCTTTGTACTTGCTAGTTGATAATTGGTATTCCCAACCCATTGTTTCACCCTCTGACCATTTGTGACTCGTGTTATGAGTTTCTAATGTTGACCACACAGTGCGAAATTCTTTTGGTTATGGTTAGTGGCGTATTCCTACCTTGGGCTTTCACTGTACATGGATGCCATGCCGTGTCACCATGTATTGAAGGTCTTTGTGCATTCTAGTTGATAGCTAGTGTTCCCAAAGCATTGCTACCCCCTGTGACTATATGTGACTCTTGCTGTGAGTTGTCAACGTTGACCACATGAAGTGAATTTTTTTGGTCATGGTTAGTGACACATGCATACTTTGGTTGGTTACTATGCATGGTAGCCACACTGTGCCACTACATATTGAAGGTCTTTGTCCTTGCTAGTCGATAACGAGTATTCACAAACCATTGTTTCCCCCTCTGACTAGTTGTGACTCGTGTCATGAGTTGTCGAAGTTGACCATACACAGTGACATTCTTTGGTCATGGTCAGTGACATATGCCTACTTTGGTTGGTCATTGTACGTGGTAGCCACATGGTGCCACTCCTTATTGTGTGTCCTTGTGGTTGCTAGTTGATACCTGGTGTTCCCAAACCATCGTCCCCCCCTCTGATCATTTGTGACTTGTATTATGAGTTGTCAACGTTGACCACACACAGCCGCTTTCTTTGGTCAAAGGCAGTACATATGCCTTCTTTGGTCGGTCAGTGTGCATGGTAGCCTCACCGTGCTACTAATTATTGATGGTCGTTGTACTTGCTAGTCGATAACTAATCTTCCTAAACCAATGTTCCCCCCTCTGACCATTTGTGACTCATGTTATGGGTTGTGAACGTTGACCACCCATATTGAAATTCTTTGGTGATGGTCAATGACATATGCCTAGTTTGGTTGTCCGGTGTGCATAGTAGCCACACCGTTTCACTGCGTATTGAGATTCTTTGTCCTTTCTAGTCTCTACATAGGGTTCCCAAACTATTCTTTCTTCCTTTGACCATTTGTAACTCGTGTTATGAGTTGTCAATGTTGACCACACATAGTGGACTTCTTTGGTCATAGTCAGTGACGTATGCATCATTTGTTTGGTGACTGTGCACGATAGCCACCCCGTGCAACTTCTTGTTGAAGGTCTTTGTACTTGCTAGTTGATAACTAGTGTTCCCAATCCATTGTTTCCCCTTGAGATTATTTGTGACTCGTGGTATGAGTTTTCAACGTTGACCACACACTGTGAAATTCTTATGGTCATGGTTAGTGGCATATGCTTAGTTTGGTTTGGCACTTTACATGGTTGCCACGCCGTGTCACTACGTATTGAAGGTCTTTGTGCTTTCTAGTGGATAGCTAGTGTTCCCAAAGCATTGTTATCCCCTCTCACTATTTGTGACTCTTGTTGTGAGGTGTCAACGTTGACCACATGAAGTAAACTTCTTTGGTCATGGTCAGTGACATATGCATACTTTGGTTGGTCACTGTGCACGGTAGCCACACTGTAACACTACATTTTGAAGGTCTTTGTACTTGCCAGTCAATAACTAGTATTAAAAAACCATTGTTTCCCCCTCCGAACATTTGTGATTCATGTTATGAGTTTTGAAAGTTGACCACACATAGTGACATTGCTTGGTCATGGTCAGTGACATATGCCTACGTTGGTTGGTCATTGTACATGGTAGCCACACCGTGCCACTACTTCTTTGGTCATAGTCAGTGACATATGCTGTTGGCTCTAATAGGTGTGGAGGCACCCTCAAGGATGCCTAGCTCTCACTGAAGCACACTACCAGTGTTTGTGCGGCCAATGGACACCAATGGTAAGAAGTGTGGAGCACAAGGATCACGGGCAAGAGTGGGCTGAACACGTCGCATTCAGTAGATCTGAATTGAAAATCGTTTTTGTTACTAAGCATAGTGAGATTACATCAGATCCTAATAGCCTGTGATCTAAGCTTTCCAAAGCAACCAAGCACGTCCAAAATGGAGCAGTAGAGCCCCTGCTACGATTGTCAAAGCAACCCTTGGTGAAGCTGCCCACCTGGCCTTGCACTCTTGGCAACGGGAGTCGCTTCAACGATGACCCATCAAAGAGCCTTTCCTCGCTCAGAAGTCAAGGAGAAGTTCATCCTGGTCAAGGAGGTCCTTATGGTCACCTTATTCATGCCCCTGGTACATTTGGAGGCCATTAGAAATGAACTCGGATCCCTGGCGGTGGATCATTCCGCCACCCATGGCGGGTACCAGATTCCACCCACCTAACACCCGTTTTTTGGGCTAGGCTAACTTTCTGAATACTCACTCAAAATCGAGCGATTCAAAGCTTGATCCTGCATGGAAAAATCCACGCAATCCACACATTAAGTCAGATCAGGTGTTTGACCACTCCTCAGTGGCCGAACTAGGGAGTACGATCAACGACACTTGTGGCAAGGGGCACACCATGTCAACAATCTCCCCCTTGTACCGCAGCCTTGATGCCCTGTCCTTGGAACCTGTAGCATTTTTAAACCTCACAGTGCAATCCGAGCTCCATGCAGCTCGTGTTGTGCCTGTCCTTGGGCTGTGCCTTGGTCATGGCATCGGCGAGCATGCGCTAAGTGCCACAATGCACAATAGCCGCATCTCCCTTCGCCACCAAGTCCCGCGCGTAGTGATGCCAGATCTCGATGTGCTTGGTCCTCCTGTGCAGCACCGGGTTCTGGGTCAGGCTGATGGCACTCATGTTGTCGACATTGAGTACCGCCGGCTTCCTTTGCGGCACGCCGATCTCCTTTAGCAGCTGCCATAGCCACACCGCCTCCTTTGCGGCTTCTGTGAGCTCGATGTACTCCACTTCGGTGCTGGACAGTGCCACACAGTCCTTCTTCTTGCTTGCCCATGAAACTGCTGCACCACCAAGCACAAACACATATCCCGACGTTGATTTTCTGTCATCCACATCACCAGCCCAGTCGGCATCGGAGTAGCCGACCAACTCGAGGGATTCTTCACGCGCTCCTCCTCCAAACACGAGCCGCAACTGTTTTGTCGCCTTGAGAGAGCGGAGGATCCGCTTCACCGCTTGCCAATGCAACGGCCCAAGGTGAGCAACATAGCGGCTCACTTGGCCCTCCGCGAAGGCTAGGTTGGGCCGCATCGCCACCATGGCGTACATGATGCTCCCCACCGCGGACTGGTATGGCACACCTGCCATCTCCTCCTTCTCCTCGTCCGTGCTCGGGCCCATGCTCAAGCTCAACTCACATGTGGTGGTCATGGGTGCGCCGATGGGGTTGCACTCCTTCTTGTTGTAGCGGCGGAGCACCTCTTGCACGTACTTTGCCTGCCCCATCTCCAGCGTACGTGCTTTGCAGTCCCTCTTGATGGCGATGCTGAGGTAGTACTCAGGCTCGCCCATGTCGGTCATGTTGAACCGACCGCCCAGCTGCCGCTTCTGGTTCACCAACTCATCCATGTCCAATGACACGAGGATGAGGTCATCCACGTAGAGGACCACAATTTGGTGCAACCCCGGCTGCTTTCACACGTACACGCTGTGATCTGCCTCGCAGCGCTTGAAGCCAAGCTCGGCCATGAAGCCGTCCATTTTCAGGTACCACATGAGTGGCGCTTGCTTGAGCCCATAGAGCACCTTGCGAAGCCGGCACACCTTCCCCGGCGGAACCTCCACCCCTTCCGGCACCTCCATGTAGACCTCCTTGTCCATGTTGCCATTGAGGAATGCAGTTTTTACATCCATTTGGTGGACTTCGTAGTCGCGCGTCGCCGTCACCGAGAGGATGGAGCGAATGGAGGCGAACTTCGCCACCGGCGCGAAGGTTTCATCGTAGTGTTCTCCTTTTCCCTGGACGTACCCTTTGGCGACCAGCCGCGCCTTGTACCGCTCCACCTTCCCCTCCTTGGTGAGCTTCTTCTTGAAGATCCACTTGGAGCTGATGATTTTTGCACCCTCCGGCCTCTCAATCAGCTGTCAAGTACCGTTCTCTTCGTGGGAGGCGAGCTCAGATTTTATGGCTCCCTCCCACTCAGCCCCATCCTTCTGCTGCAATGCCTCCTTGACGGTCTCGGGCTCCTCTTGCACAAAGAAGGCTCGAGCAAACCCAGTCCAGGTGCCCTGCGCGGCATCGTACCGTTTTGCCGTCCTCCTTGCGCGTCCGCTTCTCCAGGGCTGCTGCTGTTGAGGCTGCTGCTGCTGCTGCCGCTGTTGCTGCTGCAGCTGCTGCTGCCCTCTCGTGATGCCACTCGCACCGCTGGCCTGCTCCCCCTCTCTCGGGGACCGTGGAGATGTGGGCTCACTCCTCGCCTCCTCGTTCAGCTCCACTGCTGCCGGCGCTTCGGACACATCGTCCGACGCGGCTGAATGCAAATCAGCTGCTCCAACATCGCCCGGATGGTCCTCGCCGGCTGGAGCCGATGGGATGTCACCCTCTTTTGTATCCTTTGGCGTCCCCCCCTCGAGGAGTGGCAGCCACTCGCCCCGCTTGGAGAGACCCACGTCCTTGTCCGTCCAACGACTCTCCTTGTCAAACGTGACGTCGTGACTCTTCACAATGTGCTGCCTCTACGGGTCGAAGAGCCAGGACGCCTTGCTCCCGCTCTGGTACCCGACGAAGATACACCGGCGAGTCCGCGGGTCCAACTTGTCCCGCTCCTCCCATGCCTGCACAATAGAATATGCAACACAACCAAACGTGCGGAGGTGTGCCACAGTTGGCTTCCTTTCGCTCCACACTTCTTGTGGCGTCTTCCACTCCTTGGACTCCGCGTCCTTTAGCGGCTTCATTGGCGTCAGGTTCATGATGTACGCCGCTGTCCATACCGCCTCGTCCCAGTACCGCTGTGCGAGGCCGGCATCGCTCAACATGGACCGGACCATGTTGAAGATGGTGCGGTTTGTCCTCTCGGCGACGCCGTTCTGCTGTAGAGAGTGTGGCATAGTTTTCTGCCACGCGATCCCCTTGCTCTTCATCTATGCCAAGCAGCCCTCATACTCACCACCGTTGTCGCTCCGGAACGCCCTCACCTTCAACTCCGTTTGCCGCTCCACGGCCGCCACAAATTCCTGCATGCACGACAAGACATCGCTCTTCCTCTTGATGATGTAGAGGTAGAGCTTGCGGCTGTGGTCGTCAATGAAGGTGACAAAGTAGCGCGCCCCACCAATGGAGGGCTGGAACGGTCCACACACATCCGTGTGCACCACCTCCAACTTTGCCGATGCACGCGTCCCTTTGCCATCAAACGGCTGCCGTGTCGCCTTGCCGACCACGCACGGCTCGCACACGGCATTCTTAAATGCGTCGAGGCTCTTGACCTCAAGATCCTGCACCACTTCCTTCTTCGACATGTCCCTCACAGTTGAGGAAGCGATGTGACATAGACGGCGGTGCCATAGGTCCAGGTTTCCTTCATCCTTTGTCACGAGGTTGACGGCGTTAGTCCTAGCCGTATCGGCAATAACTTTGGTACGAAGAAGGTACAAGTCCTCTTCCCTCTTGCCACGCGCAATCACCTCGCCATCCCCCTCCTACCGGATGATGGCCTCCTTCTTGTTGAAGAGTACCTCGAGCCCCTTGTCGGTAAGGCGGCTCACTGACAGCAGATTTGCCAAAAATTTGGGCATGTGGAGCACGTCGTAAATGGTGCACGGAATGAATTTCCCGTTCACCACAGACTCGATGCGAACATTGCCTTCACCCGCGGCCAGCTCTGTTTTGCCGTTGGCCACTGTCATGCGTCACTTGGTGACGCCGTAGGGGACGAATGCCGCCCGGTTGCATTGTGTGTGGCGGCCTGATCCGGAGTCGACCACCGTGACTTCCGGATCTGTCAAGTCGGTAGACTCCCTGGCCATCAGGGCTTGGGTGTCCTTCTTCCCGCCCTTCCCGGGCTGGTCCGACTTCTTGTTTAGGCAGTTGCGTGCATAGTGGCCCTGTTTGCCACAGTTGTAGTACTCCCCTTTGTTGTCACCTTTCTTGGTCCCTTGCTTGGCACCCTTCCCCTTCTTGCCTCCCCCTCCACCTTGAGGGCGGACGGCATAGGCGGAACTTGATGTTGCCCCACTCTCTCTCTCCCACCACGCTGCATCCATTCATTGCGGACGTACTCAGCCATCTTCGGGTACTTTAGCTCAGCGGCGGACCAGCCGCCTACGACGGTGATCATGGGACTCCAACTATCCGGCAAGGCCAGGAGGAGGATCATGGCTTGCAGCTAAGGGTCGACCTTCCATCCGGTGGCTATGCACTCGGCAGTGAGGGATTCTATCTGCTGCAGGATCGGCTCGGAGGGTGACGAGCCTCTTGAAGACGAAGAGCTGGTTAGCGAGGTTGGTGGAATGGTAGATGGTGCAGAGTTTCTTCCAGGCCTCCGCGGCCTCCGTGCATCCTTGAATCAGGGCGCGCTGCGGTGGAGCTAGCGCTAACACCAATAACGCAAGCACCTTCTTNTCGAGGTAGACCTCAAACTGTCACCTCCACAAGGGGAAGCCATTTCCATCAAACTTGGAGACGACGCCGATGCTTTCTTGCTCGGTTGTTGCCATGGCGTGCGGCGGTAGCGTGAAACTTGAAGAGCTAGGGTCCTTCTAGGCACATGGACCCATAACTCTTTGTTGGCTCTAATAGGTGTGGAGGCACCCTCAAGGATGCCTAGCTCTCACTGAAGCACACTACCAGTGTTTGTGCGACCAATGGACACCGATGGTAAAAAGTGTGGAGCACAAGGATCACGGGCAAGAGTGGACAGAACACGTCGCATTCAGTAGATCTGAATCAAAACATGTTTTTGTTGCTTAGCATAGTAAGATTACATCAGATCCTTATAGCCTGTGATCTAAGCTTTCCAAAGCAATCAAGCACACCCAAAACAGAGCAGTAGAGCCCCTGCTACGGCCATCGAACTAACCCTTGGTGGAGCCGTCCACCTGGCCATGCACTCTAGGCAACGGGAGGCGCTCCGACGATGCCCCGTCAAAGTGCCTTTCCTCGCTCAGAAGTCAAGGAGAAGTTCATCCTGGTCAAGGAGGTCCTTATGGTCACCTCATTCATGCCCCTGGTGAATTTGGAGGCCATTAGGAATGAACTCGGATCCCTGGTGCTGGAACATCCCCCCACCCATGGCGGGTACCAGATTCCACCCACCCAACACCCGTTTTTTGGGCTAGGC
>SZWC01017101.1:24654-42602 GCA_023375785.1 Penium margaritaceum
GGAAACAGCAGCCAAGGTCCCGATGGATGACAAAATGGCTGCTGAGAAACTGCTGGGGCTGCTGCTAGTGCTGCTGCCGCTCTGGCTGATGTTTCTGCCGCTCTGGCTGATGCTGCTGCCGCTGCTGCAAAATCCAATGTAGGTGGCAAAAGGTGAGTCCACAACAGGGGGCGGTGCGATGTTGAGTGACGTAGGACGCAAGCCGTCTGCGGTTGTTGGATGGGGTCTTCCACAAGGGAAGTGGCCGTGGAAGGCTGATTGTGGCACGGACTGCGGCGCACCTGCCAACCCCGCCGGTGTTGTTTGAGGCTTTGAAGATGGCGTGGATGTGAGCGCTACTGCCGTATGGGGAGGCCAGATAGTCGCGAACCCAAAGGGTGATTGATCAGGGGCAGAGTTGGGCTCAATGGCGCGGGTGCTGCGAGGGGGCCTCATCCCCGTCCCAAACTCTATCGTCGCCTCAGAAATGTAACCGCTGGCAAACTCCCCACTGCCGCTGCTGCAGCGAATGCTGCTGCTGCTGCTCCCGATCTCCTTGACGTTGGTGCCAGATGACTGAGGCGGCCCGTTACAGAAGCCATCGGAGGGGCGAAGCCAGCGATTTTCGAGTAGCCCGCCGGCTCGTTCCGTCTTGTCGGCTTCCGCCAGCCAGGGCGCGGTGCACGCCGCGACGAAATTCGTCGTCTCTGCAGCGCTGCCTGCTCCCAGCTGCACCGGACAGGTGTCCGCCTTCAGACTTGGCACGTCTGCGTGGAGCAGTGGAGCCGAGGCGGCGCCAGAGGTGGTGATGGTTCTCCCGCGCTCTGATGGCCCCGTGCTTCCAGTGAACGGATTCATGCCCAGACTTCCAGCGGCCAACAAGATGGGCAGAAGTCCAGGAGCAGTGGCTGTCTGTGGTTTTCCGACTGCATTTGCAGCTTGCACCGGCAGACTAAACGGCCGGCCGTGTGTTTGGGCGAGCAGCACGGTAGAACTCCTCGCCGTTACTGCACTCGCCATGCTCGCGGCTGATGCCGCGGCGGCGGTTTTGGCGGCGTCCAGGCCGGTAGCGCCCGCACCGCCCGCACCGTGTGCGGCGGCGGCAACGGAGTTCTCCACAGCGCGTCGATTCATTTCGCGCGCCTCGGATCTCTTGGGTGAAATTGTTCCTCCTCAGGACGATTGAGTGCGATGGCTGTGCGGTGCTTGGTCAGGGGCTACTTTCGACCGTCCACACAAGAATCTGGAGCCGTCTTCTCGCTCAAGGCTTCGAGAGAGCGTGGATTGAGATTGAGCCAACTGACATTGGAGCGACCAAGACACAACATCACGTGCGTGCGTGCAGGCCGGCGGTCGCGCATTGTAAAAGGGATCGCTTGGATAGTTGGATTCGAGAAATGGATGGATGAGGCGCTGGGTATTAGGGTTGTTTGGGAAAATGTGTCTCAAGAGACCTGGAGTTATTTGCCCCACGGCAACATATCGATTTGTGGATAGTGCATCCTCGCCCACGGATAAAAATCACAACTTCGAATTTCAATTGACTAACAACCAGACATCGTGCTACCACGGCTTCAACATCCGTACCTTGTTTGTACTACCAATTTGGCTTTGGAAGACTCCAAAAATACCCATAGGGATCACATAATTCAAGCTTAAGAATTAAACGAATGTATTCTCAAGACAAACGATTCAACTTCCAATAAAGGGGGGCAAACAACCAAACCATATCACTTAAAAAGTCTTGTCGTGGTGCGATGAAATCCAAAACCACGCTAAGGGAAATCATCAAATAGTATCATTGTAAGCATACATTTAACTGACCACGGCTTCTCATTTATTTTTTACTTTTTCTCTGAATTTGTGCATTTAATTACTTATTCCCTACTTAATAGAGTTGCTTCCAATGCGATTATCTTCAAATCCTAGAAAGTTCATGGAAAAAATGCCAAGAGCACACCTAAAAAGATACCCCTAGGGAATAGTTCTAACTTTCAACTACGGGACATGAAAAAAAGGAATAAATTCAACACATTCCTCAATGTAAGTATCTCCGAAACCTAAAAAGGGATGTTAAGGTTTCAATCTCTCGATCAAATGATTATTTGATGCAATAACATCATGTTTGGATGTTCGTGACCATGATGGAACTTCCTCCTTTAATGAAACATGCATCTAAACATGTTGACTTTGCTTTTAGTGGGAACATGATATGTATAGTTTTATATGTTTATTATATAAAAAGGTGTAATATGTATTTGTTTCTATGACTAATAATGTTGTTCACAAGTATTCCATGTTCTTGGGTGATGGGGAATTCTTTTGATAATGCAATTCAATTGAATATGTCCAAACTTAAGCTAAACTCAGATTGATAGATAATTCTTGTCTACCAAAGCAGGGAAAGAAGAGTGTTTCAATAGGGAATTTATGTTTCAACTCATTCAATTATGCAATGCAAAAACACTTCTTTTAAACATTCATGTTGAAAACTAGGATAATAAGTGTGCCAACCTTGTTGATTTAAAGAACTACCAGATAAATATCCTCACTAATTCCCTCATGAGTCCATACAAATCATGCAATCCCATAACAATTAGAAGAGGTGGAATATGGCACAGACATGAAGATTTAGACAAGCAATGAAAATCCCACCACTATGAGCCGTGGTGCAATCAGTTCGGATGCTAATATGGCAATAAGAAAAGTCATTTGAGAGGGGGGGAGACATATCCTCAAATTGTTTATGAATCAACTTAATGAAAATGCACAAGGAGAACTGCTAAATGTGTGAAAGAAGTGAGACGTTAAAGTCTTAAAGGTGGATTCCAAACTAATTATAAAAGCAAATGATGGGAAGTGGAGATGATGAAGACTATCATAGAAGTGTGGAAGGTTGTACATGTTAATGCATAAGGATAGGAGGTTCGTGAAGATGAAGTCAAAGGTTACTAGCCGATAATGAGATTGGAACATGTACGTGGTGAAATGGTGTCGTAATGCTAGTGGCAAGTGGGAGCCAGACTTGATTTCCTAGATTTCCTTGCTTCATAAGCCCATCAATGAAGACAAAGGAGTGAGGTTAACAAGGGATGATAGAAGACATTTTCTGAAGACAAAGTAGCGACAAGAAGATAGATAGATAGATATTGACAATGGTGTCGTAATGCTATGGCTAATTTACATGAATAAGTCATGGTTGTGTAAAGTAATGTTGCCTTCAAGTCAAGGTTGCAAGGATGAGGATGCAGACGAACACATTGCATGTGTTGTTACTCTATAAGGAGGGTATTGTGGTATTGAAATACGAATTGGACGTGTTATCATAACCATGGTTCTGAGGTTGGCTTTGAAATTTCCTTGCATAATTGTTTCCAACCATAAAAAAATGATTCTTACGCTTGACAAGGCTACATTATAAAAGAAACTTGTATGGGTTCAAACAATAATGGAAACACAATTGTTTCTCATGGATGGCGCATGGCCTTAACATTATTTGGGCCATGTGGCACCTATGTCTTCCCACAAGGTTATTGTTACTTGTTCCCCCTTCAAAGCAATGCAAAGGATAACTTATAGAAACAGGAAAAAAACGATTTGCATACATTTTGCCTCGAATGTTTGTTAAAAGAAATGCTTCATCATGATTTTATTTTGCTTTAGATAATAGTTAATCTCCACTACCCTTGTACAATTCCACTTCACTGAAAATCTTCTTTCACTTACTTGTTCAGGCATGAATTTCATACATGGAAACATAATCCATTACACTACTTCCACCTGATTGCTAATTTGTGTCTCTAACTTTACTAAATGAAAAATGAAACACTAAAACATGTTTGACACCGAAATTTTGAAATATTTTTTAAAAAAATTAACTTTACTTTTTCTTTGCAAAGAGATGTTATCACTTAATACATTTACTTTGCATGTGATCCTTTATAAAAATGAAGAATAAGGTAGTTTAACCGAGTTTCCTTGATGCTTACATAGCCTTTGGAGAAGAAAAAACTATCTCTAAGTTGAATTAGGCATGTTCAACCTTTAAATACAAAACTTAAGACAAAGATAAGAAAACATGTCAACAACTCAAGAAAACATGTAATTTTTATGCATGGTATCTAGATTCCAAAGCACATCATTATGAAGCTCTAAAATCTATAATCTCATTTTGGCAGTTGTATTTCATTTCTTTGAAAAGCCTAGATAGTTTGAATCGCATGATGAATAAGATATCTGATATTCATGGTTATCTCTCTCGTTAATCATGAGCTTTATGTTTAAGTATTACCTATTATGCGAAACAATACCTGAGTTCTTTATTTTTTGGTTAATACGGTTAAACAAATGTTATAATTTTTAATGTAGACCTTACTCTTGTAGCTTCCTACCTTCCTCTCATTTCAAGCTTTTTTCTTGAAGATAAATGAGGAAAACATGTGGAACAAATAATTCAATGCCACATAGTTTGTGTAACTTATGGACTCCAAAGATCATCAAAACGTTTACAGTTCGCTCCTAAATTCCACACAAATTATAGAAACATGATGCATAGGATAAAAGGACATTGCAGTTGTATGTGCTAATCAAAGCACCAATTGTTAGTGAAAGGACATGGATGTTCTTAGTCACTAGGGAGGCGACCAAGGTGCTTTTCCAAGTTTGGCTACATGATATGTTCCATACACTATACAAGGTCAAATAACTTGAGGCAACCCTTGGAGAACTAAACTCAAGGTCTTATGGAAAGAGCTAGCTGTAAAGTGCCTAGAGGCATGCTGGTTAGGCTAGAAGTTGTCTTCAATTAGGCCAGTGAAGAGGCTCCTACTTTCGAGGTAACAAGGAGTTGCACAACCACTTAAGTGTTTTCACAACCACCTCCATGGTTGCATATTCCTCTACGCCGGCCAAAGGGTGCTAGGGAAGATGAAGAATAACATGGCCAATTGAATGTTCACTAGGGAGCAGAAGGGTGACTAGTAAGGGAAGGGTCACTAGACTAGTAATGAAAACATTTCATCCCTTATGAGGAATTGATCTAAAACCACACTAAAAATCCATGTAGGGATAGTCACGATTGTAGGAAATTTCAAGGAGAACATGGACATCTAGACCACTAGATCATAACATTATCACTTCATTTTCAATTCGTACACATGTTTCCACTATCATGAGTAATAAGCAAAGATTTCTGAAGATGTTTGCACGTGGCCATTTTACTTCCCTCCATTTCAAAAATCAAGGCATTGATGAAACATCTCTTTCAGAATTCCCTTGAAATGTAACAATATCATGACACATGCCTTCAACATTATGAGTTACTCAATCATTATCTTTGGTTTATTACAAAACACAAACGTGTATTTGAGCACTTCTCTTGATGCAAAGGTGTCACTTTTAAATATATTACTCTAGGAAAATTTTCTCAATTGAAGGACTTAATTCATTTCCTAGCAATTGGAAATGATTGAAATCATAAATGTTCACAAATATATCATCATTTCAAGTAAATTGTGTAAGTCATACTCAAAATCAAGTTTTCTTATGGTTCAAAGAATTCTTCAAGTTATCAATTACTTGATTCTTCATATCAATGTATGCTTTTGATTCCTATTTCCTACATGCATTCTATTTTTAACCTTTGTAACTAACATCAACACAAAACACAAGAAGATTTTTCAACCACATGAAGATTACGAGTAATCAGTGAGTATGAAATTTTTAAGTACGAGTAGAGGTTGATTTGGATTGGCATTGAAACAATCAATGAACAGATTCAATAGTTTTACTAGAGTTTCTGATTTGAAATCATTGCTCATAACAATATTTTTCTTCCTTGATAAGGAAACATACTTCCTGTTTTTTTTATATTTTCCTTTTCAAAATAGATTAAGGAATTAAAATAGTTTTTATCCATGGATATTAATTTCATAACTTTGAATAAAACGTGAACTTAATACTTGATAGTAAATAAGGTTGCTTTGGAAATTGGAAAACTTAAAACTACGTCTTCAGTTCATTTGTCATTCCATAAAGCTTCTTCTTTCATTTTAATGAAAGGCTGAGTAAAGCCACAAGTTAAATTTCTTAGAGAAAAACATCCGCGATGCATACATCATATTATTTGAAGACGTCAAAAATAATTAGGAAGAGATCCATGTCATGATGCTAAACTGAAGAAATAAAATGGAATTTCTGTCTGAACATGGTGTAAAAACCCACCCTCCTTTTGAAAACTTTCAACTGATACTCAAAGTTAGGGAAACGTTTTCACATCATTAAACATTGTGTAATTAGAGGATTATTCACAAACCCAAATTCAAAAGAAACGATCACAATAATGCATGCTTGTAATGCATTTATGGATTTTGTTAAAATGTGGTAGAATGTTATGGAACTTTTTAAGAAACAAGATACTTGAAACAAGCCCGTCAAACCTTCTCATTAACATAAGATAACATTTTCTGTCAAATATGCTTAGGTTGCATTGCCACCATGGAGGTGCAACCAAAGAATGATTGAGAGATAATCTTATCCCGGGATGAATTACAACCCCCTAAATATTCTTATAAGCAATGAAATTTTTCAATGCAAAATCATGTAAAACTTCAAAACAGATTTTATTGAAATGATTTCAACTTCTATGAATTCTTAAAAATAATTGTATTCAATTTCTCCTTTTTCCCCCAAGATTTTCATTAGGCTCCCACTTACTTTAACCTTTTCAATCCATAATTTGTCCAACAATCGATGTTATTAGACGTGGAAGGAACAAATTATATCAGGTGGTATTGTCTTTTTCCACCATGACCTCAAAATAAGTGTGCCCAAATGCTTGCCCGTTTATGTACTCCATGTGCACTTCTTCATAAGACCGTCTCATCATTATTCTATGATTGGAATTCGTTCTCCTTTTTGTATCTCTATTCATTGGATATAACCATTCAATTTATTTTGACATAACCTTGTTATTTATTTTATTTGTGAGCCCTTAATTCTATCCATGGATGAAATTTCATGAATAGTTTTTGAAAATACCTATGACACACTGGTGAATACAATAACTAATCCAATTCAAGAAAAAACGTTTTGAATGTTCCTCGTGAATGGATTAGGCTTAAGATGTATGAAGGATTTCAATGCATTAAATCTGTCATGTCAACCCTTCGATGGAAAGCTTCCTTTGTTTTCTAAACTCAATTTCATATTCTTAAACTCAATCTAATTTTTATGATCCCTCTCACATAACATAATGATGTTTTGAACTCAGAGAAAAATGTCTGAATTGGAAAAAGAAATATTTTTCTAAGAACAAATTCATGAATCAAATTGTACACATGATTTACTTCAGAAAACCTTTCACTAACATGAAAATCTGGTATTCCACTCACCACTTGAGTTTGTGTCCAATCTGTTTCCAACAAAAATTTCAAAGAAAATTAAAAAAAAGAGTTAAATTCATCTTCAGAATTTGTTTAATTGAATGAGCTAAAAACTTTTATCTTCGTTCTTTCTATTGAGCATGACCTTACTGACAAGCAGAGGGACCCAAGAAAAAGGGTAGTTGAGTTAAGGATGGGGAGGTGAGCATGAAACTTACTCCTTCGAGAGTTATGATAGTCAAAGCCATCAAGAGTTGAAGGGGGCAAGGCTCTTGAAACTTCTGGGAAACGAATTAAGGCAAAAGGCTTGGTGGACAGAGGGCAATCATATGATTGAAACTTTGAAAGCTTGATATGAAGATTGAGACCATGTAGCTCCATTTATGGACCCGTATGAAGTTGCACTCCACGGCTTGCGTGGTTGTTCCATATACAAACACTCATATCACTCTAAAATCCATATACAAACATGTATATGATGAAGTGAATAGAAAACTTGATAGTGAACATATGCCCAAAATTCCTTAATTCATAAAAATAGTTTATTTCTATGTCCAACAAGATATGCATGTATTCCCTCTACTGACATGAATTCATGTTTCATATAATTGAAAGATCCATTAACATGAGGATATACTTCTTGATAAACTCAACACTAGGTTTATGAATTTAGGCAATTCAACAATACCTTGGTTTGCAAAATGATGCGGTGAACCACTAGGCATGAAGATAGTCACCAAAATAATTCCCTCTATACATCAAACCGCAAATATTAAGAAGATTTCTAATAATGAAGGTGACATGCATGGCTCATCAGGGTATCTTAAAGCAAGATTAGGAGTTCATGGCTATTGTAGGTATGCTGGCATCAATAGCAACACATGTTTTCAACTTTGACACAATAAGCCAAGCTAGGAAAACATCAGCAAACTTTAAAAGCTGAGAAACACATTGGGAAGTAAATTTATCACAAGGCGAACACATTAGGACCTTCGATTCTAAGACAAAGAACACAAAAACGACTAAAACTCTCGCAGGCCCCTAGATGGTAACCTTGGCCAGTGGCGCTAGGCATGTGTGCAACCAAACACGGTTGAACCTACATGTATTCTAAAAGGTGGAAGCGACTGCTTCTCTTGAGCAGATTCCAAGTGTACCTTTCTAAAATGGGAAAGGTAAACCATGGAAAAGGCATCAAACAAATCTAATCAAAGGGACCAACCACACCCCTCTACAAGCATTAACACGTGCCTAGCCAAAGGCACTTGCTTACAGGCTGCAAGAAGTGCACATTTGCACTCTCCACAAGCATCAGCTAAGAAACATTAAGTAGAAAAAGTTACTATGAGCAGCTTATGCAAAGAAGTACCATTGAACAAAGTAGCATTTACACAAGTTGAAGTCATTGATATGATGATTTTGTACCATAGCAGGAAATTCCATGGCAGGCAAGTCAAGGACCTGCATTTCATTGCAAAGATACACAAAAATTTGGAGGATTAGAGGGTGCACGGGACTGGGTAAGGAAGCATGGCCCAAGACCAAGTCTTCAAAGCGAGCCGACAGTGGGGTGGATAGGTAGTGAAAACATGCATGGAGTACAGACAGAGAGAAAGAAAAACATATGAATGGGGAAGGTGCACAGATTCATCAAATTGGTGGCCATCTAGAAGAGGACCACACAACACAAGAAAGGAGTAGGAATCAAGAACAAAGATGAAAGAATTAAGGAAGATCAATAAGAAGAGAGAAACGTGCCAAGAAAGGGGATGATGCTTGAGGAAAACAAAGTCTAATGGAGTGCCTTTGTGAAGAACTATTCATGATGAACACAAAAGAGAGACATATCTGGGTCATGTCACTAACATAGTGGTGCTTGACATTTAAAATCTCTAAAGACGTTGAAGTCGATGAGGATCTTTGCAATGGTTAGATTGCTCTCAATTTCTGGTAAGGAAGAACTCGCCAATGATTCACCAAAGCACCATGGCCATGAACTGTGCCTCACCTGTCCTATTTGCAACATAACCCTCTTTTGTGCTCTATTGAATAATCGCCTCCGCTCGAAGGACAAAGCCTTTATGACTTCGAACATCCCAGATGTAGGCATAGTTGTTCTTAGTATGGTTCTTAAAGAGGGGCATGCAAGATGCAAGTCAAACGACAAGGCTATTTTGGGAGGACCCAATGATAAAAAAGAAGACATATTTGGTAATACAAACATGCGTTGAAAGAGTCTCATGAGCACATTAAGCAAGGAGATTACATCACTAGATGTATCCTCATAGGTTCCGCCAACCAGGTACATGAGTTCTTAATGACGAACAAGAAGGTGACAATGGATTGAAACCCAGCTACCTAAGTATGGTGAGCCATACAAGGGAAGAGCTTGGTTTGTATAAACATGGGAGAGGATGCAATAAGGAGGGTTTTCCACAGGATAAGTTCATAAACAAAGCGGCCTATGAGGGTTTGCACATAGTATTCTCACTAAAGAAAGAAAGAGCCAAGGATTCTTTGAACTTGCATACCAATAAAGATGGCTGTGAGAAAATCATTATTCATGATTTATGTGAAGAAGAGGAAACCCTCAGCCATGATGGTTGTGGAGGAAGGTGGTGTGATGAGAAAATTACGGGCATGCACTAGAGTGAAGGTGATTAATCTTGCTCTTGAAGTCACGTGCAAGGTACTAAGATCAAGACAACAAATGGCTCCCACAGGGGCTCTAGGGTTGAAGTCACCAAAGAGTTGGTTACCAGAGGTTGCGGATCAAATTGAGGTCATCACAAGAGCACAAGTAGCAATCTCTGGGGTATTGACAACCTTGTGGTGGGATGCAAACTAGATGAAATTGAAGCCAAATGTGTGACTTATATGAAGAGTGTATGGTAGGAGGTTGTGAGATGTGGGTGTAAAGATGGGAAGAGATGAGGCATGTGAAAGAGGAGGGTAATGAGAGAGAAGAGGGGATGGAGGAGGCATTGAACGGGGGCTAAGGACAATAGGGAGCTTAAAGGAAAGACATTTGGAGTGATCAAACAAGGGTAAAGCTACTGGCGAGGGAAGAGACAAAGGTCGGAAACACACGAGTGAGGTTGCTGCATAGAAGGGGGTAAGGAAGAGGCCACCGCGAGAAAGTGAGGACATTTGCGATGATGTGATGGATAAAGACTATGGGCATGCAGAAGGAGGTGAGTAGGTAGGGGAGGATGTTGTAGTAGACCTTGCCACAAGGGAAGAAAGGCGTATGCAAGGTTGAGGGAGGTGAGAGAAGGATAGGGATACGGAAACAAAGTGTAAGTACCATGGTCTAATGCACCCTACAGGGACACAAGGAAAGAGGGAGAAGGGGGAGGGATGGAGTGAGGGAGAAGAGTCTCGCAAGAATGCATGATGTGAGCGAGGAGACAGCTGAATGCGGAGGATGAGTGTCTGATATGGGGTGAGGGAGGGGGGGGCTCAAGAGAGGGGATGGAAATGGGGAAGGAGGTATGGGGATGGATTTGAAGGCAGCACAGAGAAATCAAAGAAAAAAGGAGGGGGAAGAATTTGAGGCATTGACCCGGTGGCGTGTGCAACCATCCAACAGGAGGAGCAAAAAAAAGCTTCAAGGGGCATGAACGGGCCAAGGATGCATGGACGAGGAGGGGATGCATGGGAAGAGAGAGCGAAAAGTGAAATAGGACATGGGAGATGAAAAGGATGAGGGCAGAGGGTCTCACATGCAAGGAAGCTAAGGACAAGTTGGAGGGACAAGGGATTCAGGAAGGTACTATTAGAAGGAAGGGAGGAGGGGAGGCGGGTAATGCAACAAGACCACTACACCACTAGAACACTAGAAAAACCAACATAATAGAGAGGAAGCTGAGGACCATGTGAAGGCAAATCCATAATGGAGAGGTGAACCTGGTCTTGGCAATGAGCGGTATTGGGTACACAAGGGAGCCATATGCCTGAGTAATAGTCAAACATGAAGGCGAAAAGTAGGTATGGGTGAGAGGATAATGCATAAGCGATGGAAAAAGGGTAAGGAATGGGGATAGAGTTAGCACGCTACCAAAGGGATGTGATGGAGGAAAGGGATGAGTTTAGGATATGAGGAGTGAATGTCGTAGGAGAGAGCATGGGCACATTAACGAACACAGTTAAGGCATGAGACATTGAAGGTAGAGACAAGGTGTATGGTTGGGGGGCCAAGAAGGCCGCAAATCACAGAGACGAGAGGGGAGTGGAGGCATGCAAGGGGGGGGGGACAAGGGCACGTGTAGGGGAAATTACCAAGTGGACAACATGTTATAAAATGAGATATGAAGGGAATGCAAGCAATATGGAAGAAAGGTGGAAGAGAGGAGGTTTGCAATGTAATGCTAGAGAAATGGAGCAAAGTGATATAAAACATTACACTAGGAGAACGTGAATAGGTGGTTGACACCTAGCACATACAAGACCATCAGTTCAGTAGGCAATTGTGGAGGTCACGATTAGGAAGCTCTTACCTATTGAGAAAACCGCCTCTAGTAGTGAATTTTCAAAACTCAAAAAATCACAAAGGCTTTCAAGCCTTCTTCCTTTGTAGACATGTGTCATGCACCCCAAAGTTAATCAAGCATACATTTCACCTTCAGGAGTACTAATGCCTTACAATTACATCTCAAGAAGAGCTTAAATCTTCAGTACGCAAGACAGTATGATGCAAGCATTACGTGATCAGCATAGGAGACAAGTCCTTCTATAGTTGTCTGTCTAGTCCTCGAACTCAAAAGCACAATCCTAGGAAAAGGCCTAAACAAACCACATCACCTATGGACATCCGCTGTGGGCTTGACAGAGTGGAAAAGTAGTGTAAAAGTAACATAGCAAATATGTAGCTTCCACGAAGCTATAGAGTTTCTTTCCTAGAATTTTCCATAGCAAACAAGATGTGCATGACGCCATGATCGTACTCATGAGCTCTCACTCGGCCAAGTAAACAAAATGGCTAAGTTAACCTCTCACCCACATGGTGATCTTACAGGTCATATCGCATATGAGATAAAGCATAATTGAGTCACACTACAAGAGATCTAAACGTTATATATCCACAAGGGGAAAATCATTCAACAGAAACAACATATCATGAAAAAAGGTACAAGTTAAACTCTCAAAGTAGAGCATGTGACAAAACTTGATGATTAAATGTGACACTAGATCTCAAAATCTACACATGAAAGGGAATGACGAAACCCTATGTGTGATAGAGAGATACCTAGGTGGATTGAAATTCCTAGAACAAGAAGGGGTGTTGAGGTAGAACATTGAAACTGTACCCCATATCATGTCCTAGCTCAAGTTAGTTTTCTGACTATTTAAGAACTTAGAGGGTATTGTGTTGGAAAAAAGAACACTGTGACAAGTCTAGTTTCCAACTCGAGATAGCAGTAAGCCAACTCTGTTGAAAAGCTCTGCTTCTCATAAAGGAAGCTAGCCTTAGCCATTATAGTGTTGATACCCTTGATGAGGTTGCAGTTCCAATGGTCCACATGCCCTTTTCCAAAAGGCCTCAGAAACACAAAGGAACTTTCCTCCCTGATCAAAGAAAATCAAGAGGAGCTTGCAAATGCTCTTGCACAGAGAAGATTTTTATAATGAGTAAATGGTTGAGGCAACATTACCTCATGAGAGAATGCGCATGTGAAGTAAAAGTAGTTGATGAACCAAATTACGATGTATGTGTTACCTTTGGACATGCTATGCATGTGGGCATGGATGAGCTCAAAAGGAGGGAGACACACGAGGGTAAGGATGGAAATAGCATGTGATGTATCTAGCCAAACAAATCAAAGACGAAGTAAACACCACATGGTGCACAAAACTAGGGATTAAAAACATCCAAAGGCAAGAAGGGCACACAAAGGTGAGGCAATATCAGAATATGGGAGATGGTAAAGGAGATAATAAATGAGATATGAGTGGGAATGGGATAGGCATAAAAAGGCAACGAGTAGGATAGTTTTGGCCTCGTGGATAGAAGAAGAGTGTGAGTCAAAATTTCTAGGGGGACGGCGACTATGAAGGAGACCAATTGTGTAGTCGATAACGACAACATGAAAGTGTGCATAGGTGGTTGAGAAGCCACGGAAATTAAGGTTAGTGAGAGAAATGAAGGAGAATTCAATGGTACGGATGCAAAAGAATGAATGAAATGGAGAGGTTTCTCACAATCAATTTCGACTGGAAGTTTCCAAATTTGAAAAATTTTATTAAAACTGAGTCAACTATGTAAACATTCGTGATGATTGTAAAAAATGAACAGCTCACAACGAGGGCAAGTGTGGTTAATGGCTTGCCATTTATGAGTCGAGATGAAGATAGAACATGCTCAATGCGGTAAAGCAATAAGTAGGTTGTCATGCATGGTGACACAATATGACAAAGTGATTGGCAAGGGCAATTTAGGGGTGCCAAAGAAGAGACAAAAACCGTAACCAAATCAATGAACGACAATGTACCTGTAGGCGATGGACTATCAAGGACACCCTTTGCAAGTACGCACTAAATGAGGGCAATAATCATAGAATTGGTCATGGAAGGATCAATAGAACTGAGATGCATGCATTTAGCAAGAGCAATCAATAGGGGCAAATCCCAAGGGTCAATCTAGACAACGGATAGGAAAACTTCCATCTAGGGGAGGTACAACCATGAAGAAAAGCGCACAAGAAATAAATCTATAGGTTAAGGGTAAGAATTGGAGGAAGGGAGATTGAGTTATGATTGAAGAGGTAAGCACCATCCTCACCATGTAGTGAGTAAAGAGCAAGGGCATGGGTGATTAGAGGGCGAAGGATGCCAGGAAGGAAATCGAATAAAATAGACTCAATATGACCCACAACATGGTGGAATACATTGTTTGTGGTCCAACCTCCTTCTAGAATAGCACAAAAGATAAAACCCTGAATTTGATACGTAATCAAGAGGAAAAGGGCAAGGTAGAAGGAGGATATAGCTCTACAGTATAATGGACCAAGTTTGTTGCTGAGCAAAGCCACAAAGGCCTGATTCATCAAGGAAGCGCTAGTTATAGAAATCTAACTCTTAAGGAGCTTTTGTACAACTCAAATATACGCCAAGAGACTCGTGAAGGTGAAGGAAAACATGAAAAAGGACAGCTTGAAGGGAGGTTGCAAACAATGGGAGACAAACAAGTGTTAGGTGGAAAATGAGGCTCAGTCCTCACATGGTTGCCGCAAAGCAATTAAATTGTTGAAGGGTGGGAAAAGGACCGAATAGGCATAGAAGGTGAAAATAAAGAGACATACAATATAGTTGAGCAAGGGGAAGGAAAGGAGAAGGATCCTAATGCTCTAAAAGACCATGCATGGGTGCCCGTGAAACATAGCAAAAAGACTTATCACCAAACGGTGTGCTAGTAGTGTTGCAAGGACCGGAGGCAACAGGCATGTGATCTGAAGGTGGAGAAGGGCGCAAAAAACAAGCAGGGCAACCAAGAGTATCATGGAATAAAGGCAAGCCTAAGTGTGGGTAAATGATGTGATGGAATTATGAAACAAAATACTCCAACAACGTCCGTGCCACCAATGGGGACGACTTCGCTGACGCTTCTAGCACCATCAGCATATGGAGTTCACTACCAACACCAATGTGTATGAAACGGCAGGCAACATAGGTTGAAATAACATTTTGAGCTTTATGTAGACCATTGATAACACTGGTAGGACCAATAAGGGGACCACCATGAGCAACAATAAAAGCATTTACAACAACAATACCATTAACAACACTATAATTGCCAACATGTTAGGCATCACCCATACTACTAGCATCATAGAAAGTGATCGCGTCACCTCCTAGAAGGGTGCAAAAAAATAAGAATGACATTGTAAAGAACCACCAGAGCACTCAAAACAGTAAATCAGCCATTCACACCAATCCAAGGATGGCTATTAGTGAGGTGAGGAACCCTATTGCCACCCAAAGCTCAGGGGCGACTACAAAAGAGGAGTGATTGATGACATAAAATCAGGGAGGGCATCAAGGATGGAATTCAAGATAATGATATGAGGGATTTTGGATGGAGTAGGATGTAGTGGAGAAGGCAAAGGTGGACGAGCACCAAGGGTAAAAAGGGAAAAGGTGATGGTTGTGGCAGTAGTGATGCAAAGAAAAACATCATTAAAATCATCTAGGAGCTCTAAACACAAAACAACTTCTAATAGTGAGTTTACGCATGGTAGTACTTGGTGTCATAGACAATGTAAGAGATGCGAGAAAGAGCCGAATATATGTGGAATGAATAGAAAATAGAAGTTAAGGGGGTGTGATGGAGAAGAATGTTTTTAAGAGACTTTGATTGGGGAAAGGGAACAGCAGGTAAGAAAAAATAGAAGAATGCTGAGATAGATGTGATTTTAAGCTCTAGAACCACTGCATAAGAAAAGAATAAAACCTGACAAGGGGTAAGAAGGGGACAGCCCACTATAGCACAATGAGAAGGAACAAAGGGTTACACGAAAAGACCAAACAAAGGGAAACAGAGATCAAAAAGAGACTGAGGGCAAGGGAATAGGGAGGAAACATTAATTTAAGGGAAGAGCATGAATAAAGAATAAGAGAAAATGGAGGGGAGAAACGATGACGAGGGAGGAAAGAAGGCACAGATAAACAAAGAGAGTGGGAGAAGGCGAGAGAATGAGAGAGAGAGAGAGAGAGAGAGAGAGAGAGAGAGAGAGAGATAGAGAGAGAGAGAGAGAGAGAGAGAGCGCGAGAGAGAGAGAGAGAGAGAGAGAGAGAGATAGAGAGAGAGAGAGAGAGAGAGAGAGCGCGAGAGAGAGAGAGAGAGAGAGAGAGAGAGATAGAGAGAGAGAGAGAGAGAGAGAGAGCGCGAGAGAGAGAGAGAGAGAGAGAGAGAGAGATAGAGAGAGAGAGAGAGAGAGAGAGAGCGCGAGAGAGAGAGAGAGAGAGAGAGAGAGAGATAGAGAGAGAGAGAGAGAGAGAGAGAGCGCGAGAGAGAGAGAGAGAGAGAGAGAGAGAGATAGAGAGAGAGAGAGAGAGAGAGAGAGCGCGAGAGAGAGAGAGAGAGAGAGAGAGAGAGATAGAGAGAGAGAGAGAGAGAGAGAGAGCGCGAGAGAGAGAGAGAGAGAGAGAGAGAGAGATAGAGAGAGAGAGAGAGAGAGAGAGAGCGCGAGAGAGAGAGAGAGAGAGAGAGAGAGAGATAGAGAGAGAGAGAGAGAGAGAGAGAGCGCGAGAGAGAGAGAGAGAGAGAGAGAGAGAGATAGAGAGAGAGAGAGAGAGAGAGAGAGCGCGAGAGAGAGAGAGAGAGAGAGAGAGAGAGATAGAGAGAGAGAGAGAGAGAGAGAGAGCGCGAGAGAGAGAGAGAGAGAGAGAGAGAGAGATAGAGAGAGAGAGAGAGAGAGAGAGAGCGCGAGAGAGAGAGAGAGAGAGAGAGAGAGAGATAGAGAGAGAGAGAGAGAGAGAGAGAGCGCGAGAGAGAGAGAGAGAGAGAGAGAGAGAGACAGAGAGAGAGAGAGAGAGAGAGAGAGAGAGAGAGAGAGAGAGAGAGAGAGCAAGCTTTGTAGCCATTGCATCTCTTTGCAAACATCAGCCAAGGCACTGTCCTTAGCTTGAGTTGATGAGAGATAGACAATTTTTTTCATCTGACTTGCTCAATTGACTGCAATTCCATTTAGAATACACACGAGGAAAATGGTGGGTTTTCTCTAATTGATACTCTATTCCCTTTCAGCATTGGTGTAACACATGAGACGGAGTGTCATGGAGCCCACTGTGTTGAGTCCAATGAAGGAAGTGCATGACGCGCTTTACAGCTTGCAAATGAAGTGGACCAGAATTGGCCACAAACCGGCTAACATAATTAATAGCATGGGCTTTGGATCATCAGGTGGCAACCAAGACATACATCAGACTGCCCACTTTATCTTGACATAAAATTCCTTTCATTTCAGTTTTACCTCCTATGTTGGATGGAAAAATGGAGGAATAAATCTTGCACTCTGAGCTTGTGGATGTGCTATTAGGCTCTTAATCTACCATGTTGTATCGTTTGAGGATGGATGCAATGTTTTCACTCTGGTTCATGTTAATGTTACATGCTGCTTCTTCATGCTTGATGACGATTTCAAGGTAGAAGTCGAGAGAACCCATGTTCTTTTTCTCAAATGTTCTATTTACCTACCCCTTTAAAGAGTATAGCGGCCGACTTGAAGAAAAGCAAACAATGAGTTCATCAATGTACAAGGCCACCACCATGGTCCCTTTGTCCCTCTCATGCACATACATGTTAGGGTCATTGGCGTACTGCATGAATGGCTCCTTAGACATGAATGTGTGCATCTCTTGGTACCAATGTCTGGGCACTTGTTTCAGCCTATAATGTGCATTCACCAATCTTAAGGCCTTGTCCTAGAGCATATATGCCCAATGGTAGGCAGTTCACGCACTCAATTATTAGTGCGCTCTTCTAGTGCGCTTAGACACCAGGCACTAACACCATGCACTAAAAACCTGATGCACTTGAACAGTGCATAGTTAAATTCTCTCTCTCTCTCTCTCTCTCTCTCTCTCCCC
>SZWC01017101.1:43021-60820 GCA_023375785.1 Penium margaritaceum
CCCTCCCTCTCTCTCTCTCTCTCTCTCTCTCTCTCTCTCTCTCTCTCTCTGTCTCCCCCCCCCTTGATATCTTTCTCTTTCTTGCTACCCAATGTATCCTCAATTATATTCTTCATTTGTGTACTTGAATTATGTTTTTTTTTAAACATAAATTTTCCTTACTTTTTCTCCGTTTTTCTTTGTTACACGAGAGGGACAATATTAACGGACCTATACTTGTCCTAATGTTTTGCAATCGCGATATGTGCATTAAACGTCTTCAATTTCTGAACCAAGAAGTGGCGTCTCTTGTCGAAGACGTAGGCTGCGCCAGCGCAGGTCGATCTCGTCACCGAGGGGCCGTTGTCTCCGTTCGAAGAGTGACGACCGTCATTACTGCTGGCAGATATTGTGATACGCTGTCCTATTCATAATCCGTTTGCCGACGATTGTTCCAGGTGAGTCTCATCCCGTTGCTAGGACCCCCTAGTGCGAGGAATAGTGTATATGGGACAGTGCGATGAATTTGTATGACATAGTGCACTTATCACAGAGTGAGTGTGGGAGCATATACAGTTTCAAACCCCATGAGGTTGCGATGTTAGAAAACAAACTTGTTGATCAGTTTGCGAATGTTAGCACCTTGCAAGTCGTACAAAAGATTCACCGCGAGAAAAGATTTTGTCCTGTCCGGCGAGGATCGGACATTTCAAGCGGGACAGAAGACGCGGAACGGTTTGTTTACACACACTTACTATTTCAACTCCGGTCGACAATATCAAAAGCAAGTGAAGATAGACCATTTGTATCGGTGAATCAGTCAAACACATTTGGAATTTCTTTGAACACCGTCCAAAACTCTAAGTTGAGAGAAGGTGAAAATTTTCACTTATTTCTTGAGAATAGACACGACTATCTTCTCTATGCACATTGTGGTGAAAGTCGAATTGTGACTATCTGACTTTCTATATTTCTATCGAACGAGAAATCATTGAAAGGATAATATTCTAAACAGGTCACTGTTCGCAAAAATTTGTAACGGATCCGTAAGGAATCTGCGATTCTAGACCTCGCAGAACGCGACCTGTAGCATCGTTTCATTAGTCATTTCTCAAAACTTGCAGCTAGTAGGTTTGTGGCTTCGTTTCATACATCTTCGATCGCAAACGTCGTTGGTTTGCTCTTCTACATGCAAGATGATTACACGCAATTAAGACATTTTGGAATGTGGCTATCGCACATTTAGTGCGTGATAAGTGCACTTTCACACGTATACCGAGCGCACTCGCCACATACACTAGCTCCGTACATTGAACCCATCTCTAGACAACCTTGGGACGACGGACGCGAAGGATAAGTTCTGTCGCAGCAGGCAAGGACAAATGTATTGCTGAAATGACAGCGCACAGCCGTCGGAAGATAGAGAGACGTCACCCAAATATTCGATCCTAATCGGAGCGATCGACCGGCCGGTTCACACGGACGATCCAGATAGCGGTAGAAACAAGTACATTCGAAACTTCCTTTGGACATTCACTACATCAATAACACTAAAACAATTGAAGGACATAACTACGTCGTAGAACTCAATAGAGCTTTCAGAAGCAACAAAACAAGATAAAAACACACTTTATGCTGCTCAAAATCATTTCAATCGGTCTTCTGATATCATTTGATTTTATATCAGGTAAAAACACAATGATTGGCCTAAAAAATAAAAAACATACACACATGTTTTAAGAAAAACAAAAAGATGTAATTTAAACTCATTAAGTTCCTTTGCTAATAACTTAGGCATCAGCCATGTAAGACAAAATTCAAGTATTTATTAAACACATGAGACGAATTAGCACACTGAGTGCGCACTTAGTGTATTTTTGCATGGTGACTAAGCGCACTTACCACATACACTAGCCTTACGCACTCAGGTCCCTTCTAAGAAGAGAATTGCTTGGCCAGATAAGACAAAAAAAATAAGGTTCTCTTAAGCACGCAAGACAAATCAGCACACTAAGTGCGCTCTTAGTGTACTTTTATATGGTGAATGAGCGCACTAACCACATACACTAGCCCCACGCACTAGGGTCCTTCCTAAGAGGTGCATCATCTCACCATATAGGACAAAACACAAGGTGCACTTGGACATATGAGACGGATTTGTGCATTGAGTGTGCTCTCAGTGTACTTTTATGTGGTGATTGAGCGCACTAGCCACATACACTAACCCCACGCAGTGAGGTCCTTCCTAAAAAGAAACTCTTCATGTCTGATAAGACAAAAGTACACTCTTCTCACACACTATAAATAGAGTGTAAGGATTAGTGTAAGCTACTCACTTATAATAGAGCACACTCAAGGTACACACTAAAAAACCAGTGTGTAAAATGGCCCCGATTAACCATACCTCCCCTAGAGATCATCAACCCCCTCTGAAACCTCCATCAACACCCCCTTGTCATGTTTTCCATAAAGGAAGACTGTCTTGACATCCATTTGGTGGACCTCCATTTTCTTGACAGAATGAATGGTGAGCATTGACTAGATGGATTTTAATTTCACATGTGAATTAAAGGTCACAGCATACTCTGTGTGGAGCCATCGAGAGAATCCCTTTCCTACAACTTGAGCGTTGTACTTGCATATCTTACTACCTTGAAACTATTTTTCTTTAACCACCTACTTGGACCCCACAATGTGAGTTACGACAAGTCTGTCCATAAGCACCCATGTCCCATTCATTTGTATTGAAATGAGTTTGTTGCAAATTGCTCCATTCTACTCCGCTCGGTCAGATCACGTGAGCGCCTCTACAATTAACGTTGGCTCCTCTTGAACGATCAAAAAGTTGCTAAAGCCTGTCCATTCACCCTAGTTTGCATTGTTATCTGTTGAGGTGCTTTCACGCGTGAACTGCTCCTTTCACCTGTTGGTTGTTGTCATTGATGTGAAGGCAACAATTCTTCTTCATCATTGGTAGTGGGAGAGGAATCTTTCTCATGGTCAAGACGATCAGACATGTCGGATTCATAGTCTAATTCCTCCACATCATCTTCATCAACTCATCTCCTTATTGCAACACCTAGTTCATGCCATTGTTTGGATGCTTTGGCTCCCTCCTCAAGGAGAATACGACACTCTCCCTATTTTAGAGTGTTATCAAGTTAAAGAAGCGATACCTTCCTCATTGACCTTTTGTGGAAATCCATATTTTTGCTGCGGAAAACCTTGTTAGCTCCTTGCTCCAAAAGAATACAATCTTTGTGTGCGGTTTCATTACCGTTGAGAACACACTTTTGTGCTCTTGCATCAAGATTTTTATGGCCCTTACTAGTTCATCAATGAGAGGATCGTGTGAAAAAACCTTCTGTATAGTGTAGGACATGTTGATGTCCTTTGTAAGGACTATCACCGTTTACTTCACTACTTCTTGCTATGCTCAGTTATCTTAGAGATAGAGAGCAGCTTTGCTGTGAAGGAGGGCAAGTAGCCCACACCCTATAGCTTGAGGTTAGAGTGTGCATTATTGACACCTATTATGAAGAGCTTGTGACCAATCCTCTCAGCTTGGCATCAAAGAACATGCATCTAGTCATGTGAGGGAATGTCATGAGAAGCAAAAGGAAGGAAGGTAGGAAAGAGGAGAGGGAGAGAGAAGGGATAGAGTTAGAGAGGGTTTAAAGAGGAAGGGAGAATGGGGAGAGAAATCAAGATAACACAAAGGGAAGGGAAATAGTAAATTGAGATAAGAGAGAGGGCATAGAGGAAAGAGTGGGCCCAAGGGGGAGAGGAGAGGAGGAGAAAAAGGGAGAGAGAGTAAATTTAGGGGAGAGAACAGAGAGGAGGGGGGTTCATGAAGAGAAGATTAGGGAAGAAAAGGAAGAAACAAAACTTAGAGCTAGGAGGGGGAAAAATGAAAGGCTGAAAGGAGGAAGAGCTAGTTGTGAAAATAGGGGGAAGAAAAAGGAATGGAAAAAGATGTATATGTTGAAAGATGCATGTAAAGAGGGAGAAAGGAGGAAAGAGAGAGAGAGAGAGGGTGTAATAACAGAGATGATTGAGGGGATAGGGGCATCATGAAGGTGAGAGATAAAGAGAGAGAGGGAGAGAGAGAGAGAGAGGGGCAGGGGGAGAGAGAGAGAGAGAGAGAGAGAGAGAGAGAAGAGTGNTTGAAAGATGCATGTAAAGAGGGAGAAAGGAGGAAAGAGAGAGAGAGAGAGGGTGTAATAACAGAGATGATTGAGGGGATAGGGGCATCATGAAGGTGAGAGATAAAGAGAGAGAGGGAGAGAGAGAGAGAGAGGGGCAGGGGGAGAGAGAGAGAGAGAGAGAGAGAGAGAGAGAGAGAGTGAATGAGAGCTAGAAGGAGAAAGGAGTGGGTGGGAAAGAGAAGGGGGAAGGAGAAATGAAGGGAGATAGGAAGAAAGAGGGGAGGGAGAGCAAAAGACCATGAGAGAAACATGAAGAGAGCGTAGAAAAAGTGGTGCGCGCACAAGGATGAGGCAGAGAAAACAGGCAAGAGGAGAGTAGGAGTAGGAAGGGAGAGAGGAGGGAACTAAAAGGAGAAAAAGGGAAGAAGTGAGGAAGGAGAAACGAGGATGGAGATGTAAGAGGTTGCATGCAAAGGAGACATAGCATAGCCATGAAACAACTTGGCTAAGTTGGGCCCAAAGCATTCAAAGAGTGGGGTCTAAAAGGCGTAAGTCATGAATAGGCCAAGATTCAGTAAACCACCCCTGGCTCTGCAAGCCAAATCAGAAGTGACACAAGGTAGAGGCTTCAAACACAAACCATTATTTAATATGAAGATTTTTGTTGATGCTTAGAAACTTTCCACCTTTGCATGGGCTTCTCCTTTTTCTTTCAGATAACCATAATTTCCTAACAAAGAAATATTTTCATTTGTGGAACTACACAAATGAAAAACATGCATATGAAAGCATGAAACGTATTTCTTTACAAGAGAATCAATTAAAATCAAAGTACCTTTGTAGAACAAAGGTTCACCAAAATAGGATGTACATGGACCTTTGACACACTTTAATCATGTTCATCCGGTTTTAAAAACCTTTACTGACAAAAAAGTGAAGGATATTAATCTACAACACTCAATCCCACAAATCCTACATTAATGGGTGTACTTGGACAACTAGGTCCATGATTAAAGCTTAAGGGCTATGAGGAAAGTGCAGAGCCCACACTAAGGACTGAGGTATAGTTAATTGAGACCATTTCTTACACTACATGTATCGTGTGTGTCTTCAGTGTGCTTTCACCAAAGGGAGTTCTATGCACTATTCCTTACACTCCTTTTATAGTGCATGACATGAATGCAATTTTGTTCTAAATGACTACCAATTTCTTGTCTTATGAGTGTCTTCATTGCGTGGGGCAAGTGTATGTGGGTATTTTGCTCAGTCATTGTGCTTAGAGCGCAATGAGTGCGCTAATTTGTCTGATGTATCCTAGCATTCCTTTTATTTTCACCTACATGTCTAAATGTTTCTCTTTATAAGAGCGATGTTAGTGCATGGGGCTAGTGAATGTGGAATATGCTCTCTTTCCTCATACAAACTTACACTATGATCACACTTAATGTGTTCATTTGTCTAATGTGTTTCAACCAAATCTGAATTATGTCTTATATGGCCGAAACGTTAACTTCTTAAGAGGGGCGCTAATACGTCTCATGTGTCTTAATATTGCCTTTTTTTTCTTGTGTCCAAACCCTTCCCTCTTTATTACTTTGATCTACTTAATAATTAGTAGAAATTTCAAGTGAAGATATATTTCCATATTCTACACTACATGTTTAAGGAAACTCCAATGTTCATAACAATGAATAAACGATGGAAATTTAAATTTCTTCAATATTTAAACTAAGTGAAATGCAAAATTCCTTTCTACAAAAGTTTTAGCATGTCATCGTTAGATGTATCATTTTGGCATTTATATGTGCCAACTGTTAGGCAATGTAACAAATGCATTTAACTTAAAATACATATGTCATGCTCCAGAGCTTGATTACACAATTCTTTTCGTCCGCTTGCATAGCATGCTGAGCTTAACGTCTAGCTTTTCAACAACCAGCGTGAACAATGAGTACATCACCAAGGGTGTCATGCTGTTCCTTCCAATGTTGTCGAGAGAAGTCCCATAGTTTACGAGGGGAGTGCATGTGACGAGTGCGTGGGTGACAAGTAGAGAAGTGCACTTATCATGCATTGAGTGCACAACCACCTCTTAAACCCATTGCAAAAAAGGTTTCACAAAGACATCACAGAAAAAACCTATGTGCATCTCAAATGCACTATGAAATATATCACAAACCATAGCGACAAGATTTGTAGCACGACATTGTTCTAATCAAGTGAAATACAAAACAAATCATAATCACAAATATCTTTTTCATACACAGTAGATGCCACTTTGTTTATTCAAGAAGAAACATGACAGTTGTGAGTAAAGAAAGATTTGTTTTCAAGTCTTTTGTAGATTAAGATTTTTTTATGTTTAAAAGAAATATTTCTTGTATTAAGGAACAAATATGAATTTTGGTCATGAAAAACACAGCCCTCTGAAAGGTAATATCTACTTATTGAGGATAAAAGATGTAGCTCGAGTAGAAGAAGCAAAAGATGGAGAAAATGCGTTTAGCCAAACACAGACATCGTAGATGCAGAGTTGAGTCTTGGTTGAAGAATCAAGCTTTCCATGTTTGTTTGCTAGTTGCACGAGTCACATGCGCAAACACAAAGATGTATTAATTGTTCTTGGATCGTCTTTTCAAACACAAACAATTATATTTCACTCATTTTTATACAAAACAATGATACATTTTGGATGTGGTCCAATGCGATAATGAATGAAATGTTGTTACACAATTATATATTTAATGTAATGAAGAAACATCCATTTTTTCCATTTAAACATGAGACCGTACACGGTCAAAATAACCATTGCGCTTTGCCATGGTTGCCTTGGTAGTAAGTCAATAACAATCATATACAGATGAATGGGCTCTTACTTTCACAACATCCATGTAATCATGGTATGAAAGGCAGATCCTCGATTGTTTCTCATTTAGCGCTTGAAACGACAAGTTTCACCTTGTCCTCATCACTTCAAGATATTGCTTACCATTCTCCCATTCGAACAAGTAGTGTTGTTGAAATCGCAAACCAGCAAACGTGAAGGATGTGCAAGGATATGCACTCGATGTATGACAAGTGTAGTTCACCATGCAAATCAAGCACATTGGCCCATACACAATATGTGTCGCACTTTGGGGAGCCCGAAGAACAAAATGATGGCAAATTGACTATCGATAGCAGATCGGAGGTTGTCGTACCATCGACGGGCAGCTAACCATGAACGTATGGTTGATATCCTTGAGAACCATCAAAGGTTGCATATAATCCAAGAACGTATCCATCAATTGGTCGGCTTGGAAAACATTCAAAGGAATACAACAAAGTATGCATCAAGAAATGGAAGGAAAACAATGGGGCAATGAAAAAAACATGTCTATTGAATGAGATGTTAGAGAGAGAGAGGGGGAGAGAGAGAGAGAGAGAGAGAGAGACAGAGAGAGGGAGATAGAGAGAATGTGAGAAAGAGAGAAAGAGAGAGAGAGAGAGAGAGAGAGAGAGAGAGAGAGAGAGAGAGAGAGCGAAGATTGTGAAAAAGACAAAGGGAGAGGGAGAGGGGGAGAGAGGAGGTCCATAGAGAGGTATAGAGGAGCATAGAAAGAGGGAAGGGAAACGGGTTTGTTACATGCACTATGTAAGCAAAATCACATTCTATTGTGTTCTCATAATGCAAGAGACCTAGTAGAATGCAATAGAAAGTGTGATTTAGGTACCATTGTGTTGATATGCAAGGAGTAGTGGCAAGTAGATAATGGAGACCCTAAAGGAAGGCCTAAGGTGTGAGAACAGAGGACGAGGGTGAAATTTGATTATAATCTAGATCTAGAGGCCACTAGGAAGAAGATACCTGAATAGAAAAGAAAAAAGAAGAAGGATTACGACATGAACAATGCAAGAAAATACAAAAGAGGAGGAAAATTTGTTAAACAGAAGAATTGGAGCAACAAATGTCGTAAAGAAAGGATAATGGGTTAGATATAAGGGAAGAGGTCAATCCAGTAGTAAAGGGAGGGGGTGAAATGGAAGGAGAGCTTTTACTGGGATACACTTGGCATGTGAAGAGATAGGAAAAATCTATAGTCAAACAAGGACATCAAAACATGCATTAATACCATGAATTCCCATGACCACAAGATGATCAAGGATGAAGATGGTGGTAAGATATTGGGCCACAAGCACCGTAAAGAGAACCAAGATTCATGAAAGAAATAGCTTGTTTTAAAAGGGAAGACATAGGTATGTGGCAGCACTAACAATAGTTCTAAGGATGATATTCTAATGAAGACAAAGGTTAATGTTGAAGCAGAAACTGGGATGTTATAGCCCATCATCTCTTTCAAAAGCTTGATGCCATGTTGAATGGTGCCCTAGTGTTTCAAGAGGAGGAGAGAGGAGAAGGGATTTGACATGGAGAAGGACGAAAAGTGAGGGCTCCACAACTTAGGAGGGGGAGATAAGCACAAAACTACTACATGTCAAGAATTTGACCCTTTGTATTGTGCTAAGAGTCAGGCATTTGTGATCTCTAAGGGATGTGTCTCTCAATAGATGTGGGGGAGGGATTTTAATGGGAGACATGGTGCAAAGATAGGATGAAGAAGAGCAAAAACTTGAAACATAGTTTTGAAGAATAGGAGGGAGGAGTCGTGGTGCCTTACTCATGTCTATTCACCCCCCACAACTCCCTTGATTTGGCACATGGCATTGTGAAGCACAAAAGGCACGTTTCAAGTCACTTGAAAATATGCTCAGTTTACTTCAATGCACCGAGAAAATGGAGGTGTATGCCCCACTAGGAGGTTAATACGCATGGCCTGTCAAGGCAACCTTACCTTGAAATAGAATAATTCTATGACTAAAAGAGGAATTCTAAAAATATTACCAACATGGTTTTGTAATTTCAACAAATGTTTCATTAGAGATCCACCTCAAACATTCTTTTAAAGCACAAGAATACTCCATGCATGAAGAAACACTTTAACCTGCAGGCCACAAATAAAATCTTAAACATGCTGAATCCATCCTTTCTTGTTTTCAGAATATCAAGACCTTTTATCATAACTTCATCTGCTTTGTTTACCACTCATCTCAAATCATGATGATGATCATGATGATGATCATCAGATCATGATGCTTTATAGAATATATAGGTGCTAAAAAGATAACTCCGAACAAATTGGGTTGGATGTGAGTAAACCTCATAAACTGAATATTGGTTTGTTATGGAGGAAAATGTATTGAGGATTCTTTTGTTTCATGCTAGATTCCATTTCTGAAAAACCCCTAAACAAAGTTCATAACTTCATTCATGTCATATGTTTTGTCTTTGCAAACGCTTTGGGAACAATTAACAAATGGAATTGCCATTGAAAGTGGGTGATGCAGGTTTTATTTAAATCTTGCGGTTGTTTTTTACAATGAATAAGAAAAAACTTGTTGGCAATAAGATGAAAAGAAATTAACATATTGGCATCACCCTTGAAAATGCAAGTAAAAGAATTAGATGTAACACAAACCCATTCAATTAAAAACATGAGGAGTTCGTGCTTTAACTGTGCAAGGAGGTGGTTTTATTTAGTAGTGAGGCCAAGAATGTTCTTCTCAAACGCTTGTGGAGTCTTAGGCCCTCTCAAACGCAACACAAACCTTTACAGCAAGCATAAGAATTCTATTCCTTTTGGCGTCTGTTATGATTTTGAATGGGGTGCATTTCATTCATTGATGAGTGATGAAATGCCCCTCCAACTTTATTTATACCTAGTAATTGTTGAAGGAGAAAATGAAAACTGGGGCAAAAGGGCAAAGTTATTAAAAAGTAGGGGATGCTTTATTTTGATGAAAACTAGTACATACCCATTATCCTTACATGTTGATCACATTGAAAGAATATTGGAATGGTTTTTACTTAAAACTATGTATGAATTGTAGAAACACATCACAAAAGTTTCATTTTGGATTGAATGGCAATGATACGTCATTTAGCTCTTGTTGTGAACACCTATTTCTTTCTATAAGCAACAACAAAACGTTTTGTAACAATTGTTTAATCAATGTTGAAAAAACATATTTTTACATCTAGTATCTCAAGCTCTAAAAGATTTTAAAATGAGTCTAATTGTGTGATTTGCAACATAAAGTGTCCATATGGGGGCATTGTTTTAGTTCATGCATGTTTGCCATGTGTAATCTTTTGTAAATTTCTATTTTGCTTCTTTTTTATTTGAAAGGGTATATTGGCAACTGATCAAACTTTTATTTCTCACCTTTTTAGTGATTGATTCATCTATAGTGTTCTATTTATTGTAGTTAAAGTTTTCCAAAACAACATATCGTTTGGTTTTGGAAGGCGTCACTCATTCCATAATCCATCAACTGCTTTTCTGAATTATTGAATTCCAATTCTATTTAGTAAGAAAAGCTTATTCTTTGGAATGAGAAGACATTGTTTTGTAAACCAATCAAGTTAGTGAATGTTTTGGAATCACAAAATTTCAAGCAAACTCCCACAAGTTTGTTTTATTACACATGTTGTCTGAATTGATCGTCATCAAATTTTCAGATAGCTTTTGTTTTTATGTTTATGGGAACTAGATTTATTCAAGTTCCTTGCCTGTATTCTGAAATGATTTTCTTACATATCACATTCATTATGGCACAAAAAGATTATGGCTTTGTATTCAATATCTTCTCTTGAAAAACTTATCCACTTTATGTTATCAACACCAAGATTCATATCCTAACGCCTTCTGAATTCCAATTGTTTTTGCAAAATGAAATTCACAGCTGTCTTTTCGTTCATGGCTTAAGCAGGACCATCTTGATGACATCACACTGATAGTCAACACTACGAGGTCAGGGGTCAACATTGTTCTTGAATTGTATGTCATCTTATTCGCTATGGCGTTTGTAGACAGAGGTCGAGAATGATGATTATCTTGGTGGCGTGCAGGTTCGAGAGGATTTTCTGCAGGTTCTCGTCGATTCATCGCATAAGAGATGCCGACATCCAATGGCTGTAGTAAGCAGTTGTCCCAGAAACAATGAACATCAACTGTCGACACAGGTCATTGATGATCGATAAATGGAAAATCTTGAGGGCGGACTGGATACACTTCAGATTCGGAGCACGACGTAGACAAAAGTACGGCTTCAATATTTTGTCCACCGAAGGTGCAGCTTCCGGTGAAGCCCGACAAATCTTGTCGAACCTTGGTGGGTAATTTCTATTTGAGCTTTGTATGATGATGAAACTATGAACATGTCAATGTCGCGAAATGTGTGTTTCCGAGATGGTTGCTATAGCAGGGAAGACATAATGGCCCTGCCTGGGAACGTACGACTAATGGGAAAACGTTTCTTGCTGCGAAAGGATGACTGTGAGTGCCCTTCTAATGCAATGTAGTCAGTTCACATTCGTTCCTCCTAAATTCTGAAGAACCTACGCAATCTTATAGAAGACTTGTTCATTTCCAGGTGTTTGTAACATTCATTCTGCAAGTATTATACTTTTAAAATCTGTTCAAAGACAGCTTCCAAAGTACCTACTGATTTTTTTCAAACAAAACCGCAATATGTTACCAGAATTTTAACTATGTTTATGCCAATCCAGACACAACCAATATAAAAGCCTCTTAAATTGAATATGAATCACAACACAACGAGGGTCTTCTTTAATAATATTTGGTCGAGACTCATTTTCACTTTTTTTTAAGGGTGAGAGTTTTTCTAGCCTCATTTTCATCATGAATACTAAGGAATCTTAATTGACCTCCTTTTGACGAAAGTGGATGACGGAAGACATTTTTCTGCCAGTTCTTAAATGAATTTTATTTCTGCCATCCTCCCTACTCATCTAGCTCAATGAAGCGTGAAGTTTGTCTTTGTTCGATACGATGGTAACAGGCTGCTAGACACAAGCTTTGCTTAAATTTTCAATAGAATTAGTGGGTGCACAAGTTGCATGGTCCCTCTCCATCTCTCAAGACAATGGTAATTCTTCTTATGCGCATAATCGAGTTTAGAGGTAAGTCTAGTTACAAAAAAAGGGCACTGAACTTTGAACAACCTATTAGCTCATCTTAATGAGTGAAGAGTTGTGGGTTGAAACGACTATCTACATTTTGTAGAGCGTAAACTAGGACTCATTATCTTGGTAGAACACAACGAAGCAAAATCCATTGTGGAAAGGCTAGCATGGAGGGTCAAGCTAAGCTATCTAAAGAATATGCAGTATAGAAAAAGCATTTGGCACGGCCACCGAGTAGGCTGATGAGGTTGGTTGAGAACTCAATGTCGATGAACGATTGACTGAGGAGCAGATTAACTATGTGTTTTAATAATTTTTAGGTTCTCGATAACATGAAACTTGAATTTTTTTTAACAAAAGGGAGCTTACTCGATCACCACAAAGATTTTTCTTCCCAGTACACTTTACAGTTTCACAACAACCAAGAGCAAAACAACAAACTAGGTTCATGCGGTTTACATTTTGATGGGTATGAATTTGCAAAACTTCCATGCTCCTCCAGGTAAACATTTGACACCAAGCTTTCCGTCTGACTACTCGTCATTTGAAGCCACTTTGTTGCTCAACTTGCATTTTTCAAGCAACCCCATTGGCTTGTTGATGGAGTTTCATGGATTTCAAGTCAATTACTTGGAATAAGCGTGAATTGCTCCAATGATGGATGGATAAACAGAGCAGTACACAAAATTTGATACGGTACGTTACTGATATAGATGCTTATTTTCCCACCAACCTTCAAATTAGGGGCTACATCATTGCGACCGACTTGAAACCCTAACCCAATTTTCAATTGACGGCCTATGTACACGTTAATAATCCTCTCGCCAGGCAGTTCTTCACTATTGTAAAAGCTTCCTTCATGACGTCTTAGAGCTCTCTTAAGAGGAGAGCCCTCTCAACTCCTTATCACACTAACATCCTCCGAATTATGAACGTATCTTCATGTTTTCAGCTTCCATTGTCGTCTAACCTTGAGTTGTCTTCTATAAAGGCCACAACTAGGTGTTTGTGTCCTACAACTATGGGTTCACCTGTAGAAGAAGCAAGTGAGGTGCGTACAAAGTGTTTATAAGTTTATGTGGTCTCCTTGTAAAGGACAAGTGGCAGTGCTACCTGTAATCCATGATTGGAAATCATCAAGGGAGGAAAGGAATCTGCATGACGTAGTCCAGGGTGTAGCCTCATTCCATAACAAGACCTTGTCCTTAAAACCAAAGCAAAGAGGGGCGTTATGTGCAGACGACCTAAAGTGGCATGATTGTAAGCACATGGAGTGTTTGCTCATGGCCATACTTGAACAGCCAGAACAAGCTTGCCTAGAATAAACCATGGGGAGGAAGGACACATAGACGAAGCTAGTAGTTCCCTTGTTAGAGGTTTTCTACACGTGTTGGCCACAAGAGATGGCCACATGCCATCGTGGTAAGAATATAGCAATCATTCTTACAAGTGGTAAGGCTTGCGATGAATGAAAGACAAGTGCAGAGAATAATGTTGTTACGGTGTCTTTAGCAAAGGAGATCTTCTCCTTGGATATGGATGATAAAGTTATCATAACATAGAAGGGGAACGATGTTCGTATTGAAAAATTGAACATCGTATACTAAGAGGATAAGTTGGATGAGCTAGTAGAGCAGGAGAAACTAGGTATAGTGAAGCAAGGTTACAAGAAATTGTATGAAGGGGAGAACCTAAGAGAGCTCATGGTGGGAGGTCACGTGGCTCTTGTGGAGGCCATGAAAGCGTATGAAGGGTGTTTTGCATTGGTTGTCTGCCCAATGATTCAACTTGGGAGGTCCCTACATTGACCATGATGTTGTGGTCTTCTAGGTGATTGAACTGAAAATTGTTGGCGCAAGAGATCGACGTGTATGAAGTGCCCCATATGAGGCATTGGTTGCTACGGTAAGGCAGATTGCAAGTAACAGTGCAGGTGTGGGTGCATGTGTGGTGCGGGTGTGAGCAAGAGTGTGGGTGCGGGTGTGTGCTTGTATGTGGGTGTGGTTGCGAGGTTGGGTTTCAGTGTGGTTGTGAATGTGGGTGTCAGTGCGAGTGTGGATGCGGCTACTAGTGCAAATATGGGTCAAGTAGCGGGTATGACTGCCTGTGTGGATGCAGGTTCATGCCTCTGTGTGGGTATGGGTGTGATTTTGACTGTTGGTGTGGCTAGTTGTCTGGATCTCGATGTGGGTGTGTGTGAGGGTGCCAGTGTGGGTGCGGGTGTGGGTGTGAGTATGGGTACTGATGTGGGCCTAAGTGAGGGTGCTAATGTGGGTGTAGAGGAATGTGTGGGTGAAAATACACCTGGAGGTCAAGGAGTGGATGTTGCTTGACGAGCTCAACAAGATGCACGTATAGGTGTGAATCGCGGTGGAAATGAACTTAATATACAAGGAAGGGTTATTGTGGTGGGTCTTGTGATATCGTGGGTGTGAACGCCGAGGTTGACAAGATCTTAGACGATGGTATTGGGATTGTACTAAGCCAAGGAAGGGCTCAATTGAGTGTGAGACGTTATGTTGCCGAGGTTACTTTTGCTTTTGCTAATTACTTGAAGAAGTTCCATGTGGCTGACATCAATGCTTGGTTAGTGAGGGAATGCCACATTATCAACAATGTCCTTGATATTGAGGGTGTGAAAAGTGTAGAAATCATTGAAATGCTCACCACAAAGCCATACAGTGTCAACTATTTTTTCAAGTGAAATAGAACCGTCTAAGAAGTGGTGCTTCTATATTCGTTTCTTCTCACTAGTTTCCTTCCTTTTTTATTATGGCGTGTTGGTAGTTCAATACGTGCATTGTTTTTTCTTGACAGCATAAAAGTTTTAGTTGCTCTTCATTCTGCAAGTGCACTGGTTGTTTGTGCTATGACATTTGAGGTGCACCACGAGGCATACATCATTGCATTTTTTATCAGTTTATTAGTTCATTTCACACTCATCTTTATTAGAGACATGACAAATTGCTTCTGGTGCAAATCCGTACAAGATTGCCACATAATTTAGAATGCATGTAGTAGGTTTTATTCAGATTGTTATAGGTACGGTACTTGTTTACGTATGTTACCATCTCAAATTTTGTAACCTTCGTCTGGTAGTGCATCTATGTTATCTGTGAACAAATCTCTTTTTCTTCCACTTTTTTGGTTACTACTTACCTTACATAATTCAAACACAATGTTTTATGTAAGGAGAGAGGCATGAGTGGACACAATATCATTCATCATTATTCATGAAAAAAATGCATAAAAGTATTCAAAGTTTTCATAAAATGAATGTTACGAGCCATAACTTTGCTTACGCCCCCCTTGGTACTCCCATCATTCGTTCTAAAGCCATGGAAAAATACATCTCAAGCTTTATGGACTCTCTTATCACCCTGGTTAGTCATGGAGCTTCATCGTTTGGAAACTTCATCTTCTAGGCCATGTTTTTAGGCTCTAACGTCATCAATGCTGACACGGTAATCCCTAATGTAGTCAAAAATGCTTTCACTACATTTGAGGAAGAAATAGTGTTGATTGTAACATGTGAAAATCATGTGTCGCCCAGCGTGCCATGAGAAACCTTCCATGTCAGCCAAAAGTTTGTACATATGCTTGATTTGGTTGTTGGATCCCTCCATAGTCATCCTCTATGGTGAGTGGCGCATATTTGACAGCTCTTGATGTGACTTGGGCTCCATGCCCTCACCATCCTTTATGTCCTGACAAAGGTGGAACCACACTCCTCATAACGGAGTGAGTAGGCTTTCAGATTGTTGGGTTTTTTGGAACTTGTAGTGACATGGTCACGTCTTGCCTTGATGTAGCAAAGGGTTCATGTTGCTATCCAGGATCTGTGTGCCGAGTAAGCTAACCTTGTAGTCCAATGTGTAGGAGCAGAAGTCAAACTTGTAGTTGAAAAGATTATCAAGTGCAAGGACGGTAGGAAAACACGTGCAAACTTTATCCCATCTTAATCGAGTTTTATTCAAGGAAAAATCAACTCACTGGATGATTAGGTGAGGAAATCATGAATGTTTTTGTAGCCTTAATTTGTCCTCGTTTTACCCTTTTTTCTTCCTTATGGTTAATGCCTGTTGCAGACGCTTCTGAAGTTTTTCCTCAAGGTTCCTTTAGAGTCCGTGTATGCTTCATCCGCATATGCTTTGCTGTTGAAGGATTGTGCGTTCGGGCCATGCTTGTAGAGGTTCGATTTCCTTGCTTGTTCAAGAAAAAATGAAGCCCGGCTGGATTAACTGTTCACGAATACCTGGCACCGCTTATAGCTGAACTTAGCAAGGCATCGCTCGTGTCCGGTCTGCGGAACCTGCCACCGTTTATAGATTTACTGTTATGAATATTGACGGCAGCTTCTTAGGTCGCTCGAAATCGTTTCGGAACAGTAACAGGGAGCTCCAGAATATTGCGAGGTGGGCGCGACCTACACAGAACCTAAAGAGCGATTTGCAGCAGTGGCTATTTTGTCGAGCTACGATCTCTTTTCCAACTGGATCAGAACCCGGAAGACAAGTTCCTTTGAAGAATCGGAGGGATCGTGGTTGGATTTTGGTGAGAGGGAGGAGGGTTTCAGCTAATGCACATTGCTGACATCATTTCCGGGATCCTGGACGTTCTATGAATGGGTATTGGCTGGACGATGCCTGTCTCAACTACTTCCATGGACACCGACGTCGCACATTGTCCGCTTAAAGGCGTTCTTTATGCTGAAGAATCTCGGGCTCAAGCTTTGGCCATTGGGCCCGCATTTATCCCTAGTAGAATTGCGAGATGCCCTCAAAAGATGAAACGGACTCTACCGCACGCAATGCAACGACTAGTGTTCAACGGTGCGGATCTTTAAGCGCCACATACCACAAAACTCATGTAGGCGAGGGTGTCGAGCCGATAACACTCCGAATATTCCAAAGTGGGTACGACAGATGGCGGAAACAGAATCGCCATCGTCCACTTTGGCCAGCTCACATCCATCGACGACTGCGGTCGTTCAATGGACTTGTAAGTAGGCAAATAATCTTATGAACAGACGGATCGCGGTACCCACTCTCAACGATCAGCCAGGGCCAAGGATATCTGCTTCCGCGGTATCATTTGTCGGTATCGAGTGCACCAGATTTCGCAACAATCATCGCAGGAGAATTTCAGTCAGGAAAAAACCTACAGTGTCACTGCACATGGCGACGACAGCAGGATCGCGTGTTGACGCGAACAAATCGTTTCAAACGATAACTAACAATGGCGGGGATCATAGAAACAAAGATGTAAAACAACATCGTCGGATTAAAAACAGACGATTGTTCCCCTACTTCATACCAGATTACATAATACTACAACATCTTGAAATACGGCAAGGTACTCACCTCCATTGCTCAATGAAGGTGGTCTCCAAAAGAGTGGGAGCTTTCAGGTTTTCTATGAAGGGGAATGACATTCTAAGGAATAATCTGATGCCTATTCTAAACAGTAAAAATGCCGATTACCCCCTGTTTTGTCACCCTTGACCTTCATAGACCCCTCCGTCAGAACAATGAGCCCCATCCGCCCCTCCGTCGAGACTGTGTGTATATGTACATGTATATGTATATATATGTATATGTATATGTATATGTATATGTATATGTATATGTATATGTATATATATAT
>SZWC01017102.1:20812-43488 GCA_023375785.1 Penium margaritaceum
TGCCGCCTGCTGCAGCTGCCGGTGTAGCTGATCGCCGCCATTGGTGCTGCTGCGGTAGTTGCCCGCCGCCGTTGCTACAAGGTGCTGCTGGTGCTGCATGTTGCCTCTACTCGCAGCCGCCGCTGCCGCAAGCTGCTACTTCTCCTGCCAGCTGCTTCTCCTCCCTTTCTTTTGTACACACCAGTAGCCAGACACAGCTGCTGCTGCCACGTGGTGCTTCTATTGTAGTGGGTGCTGCCCATAGCCGCTATCGCTGCAGGTGAGTCCCTCCACTTATTGCTGCTACGGCCGCTGTTGCTTGCAGCTACCGCCATTGTCTTCGTTACCTCCAGCGCTCCGCTGCAACGTAGTCGTGGTGGGTCCGTCTGCTATTGCTGCTATGGGTGGCTGCCGGTGGTGCCACTCATTATTGCTACTGCTCATGCTGCATCTCTGCTACACAGCACAACGAGTTGTGGCTTGTTTGCTCTGACACCATGAGAAGAATCTAGGAAGCTTCCTAGCACGCTTGCCACTGACTGGGCGTCAGCGCTTAGTCAGCTCGCGGGGTCAACATAGGTTAGACACGAAACGGCAAGGGTTTGGCTAGACGACACAACAAAGTGTCAAATGTGCTTCCATTAATAAACACATGCAAACAGAGATAACAAATGTCCATTCCACAGCATAAATACCTGCCGCGGCGTACGACGGGTGTCCCACGCGGAACTGCAAGGTCTGTCCTAAAGCCGGCCCAAAAACATNCGCATAAGTCCGGTACCGATCGATGGAAAGACAATGCAAAACATGAAAATCGGGCTCAAGAGCCAGTCCACGGAGAAAACTCTAGCGGCTGCAGAAAAACCGCAAAGCACCCTGGCAAGGACCCAAGGCGTTGTGGCAGCTCTCTGGTAGTTGCTGGTAGGTGGAGCCACCACTCGTTGTTGCGCCGGCACCAGCTGCGTCCGTATCAAGGATACGCTACACAAAAATTGCAGGAGGTCTGAGACAGCATCCACGACGCTGGGCTGGTTGTCAGTCAGCTCCGAGTTGGTGGTCCACCACTTGCCGGCGCTCCGGTGCCTCTGGGGTCCACATCGGGGACCATGTCGTCGCGCTCTCCTGTACCGCTGCTCTCCTGGCCGTGGCTCGTGACGGGTGGAAGCCACACACACCAACACTTTCCTCCTCCTTTTGAATTCCTAGCTGTTGAATTGGTGTAAGGTGTTCAATAAAACAAAGGTGCCCCAAGGACTTACAGGATGCCAAGATCAAGGGAGGCACTGGTGTAAACACGTTTTCAAGGCTTCTCCATGGCTGTGGGCTCAAGGAAGAAGCAATTAACAGAAGACAACATAAGTGAAGGAAGTGTGTGTGGGGTTGCAAATCTAGACTAGAGTTACCCTCCTCTCCTTCTCCTCCTTACTCATTGAGGAGAACTCAACTATCCATTGCTTTTTTTTTCTCTTCATCTTAACTTCTGTTTTTGTGGGTTACATCAGCTACCAAATGTGGTGAGTCATCTCTTACGAAGACTAACTTTAAACCCATGTGTTTGTGTCGATAGTGGCGGCGTAGAACATACCCCATGACGTTTGAATTCGTGCATAATGATTTGGAACCTAGTTGGAATCCGGTTACCATTGATGAACTAAAAAGTCCACATGAATAACTCAATTCAGTTACCCTCACTCATTCTCTCATCAATCTACATAGCACTAGTTTCTTCATGGGTACAATAGAATGTCTATACCTTGATGAAATTCATTTACATAGCCTGGGAAACATAGGCATCACCGATCGAGAAAGAAGACAACATGTCACACANGAGACCTTGAATATGACTTTGTTGAATTCAAGGGTGTCACAATCCACCAATTCGATCAAATTGGATCATACAAATAACTCATGCCCAAACCAACTAGTTGAAATCAAGAATCACACAATTCATTAAACATCAATCGTTGAATGCAGAAATCAGGGGGGTAACTTTGTCTACCACATGATTGTGTCAACCGTTGCGGCATAGACAACATCTATTTCTATTACTTGATTGTGCCAATCATGGCTGCCCAAGAAGGTGGAAGCTTACACTGTGTGGTTGTGCCACGGAGGCGTAAAACATGTATGTTTTTTTCTAATAGCCTCATCGGATGTGAGAGAAAAACATAAAACAAGAAAGGCGACACCTCTCAGAGGTTGTGAGGTGACCATTCACAAATGATTTTTACATGCTAACTATACACACGCACATTCTCACACACACACTGTCACACACATACACACACACACACACACACACACACACACACACACACACACTCGACGGTATGACAAGTGTCAGACCATCCCAGACCATCAAGGACAAGATGATAATGGTCTCAGCACACATCCTGTACAGATTCCAAATGTTGGTGGCTGTCGCCATGAGCACGGTAGCCAAGTTAGCAGCAAACATGTGCATGAAGGCAATCCGCAGTGAACTTAGTGAAATTAAGGATTATGCAAAAGCCAAAACAGTGTTCAAAGTACACGTCGACTTGACTATGGACGATTTAGAAGCCACGAAGGCACATGTATAGAGGACCACCCAAGCACGGACCATGATGAAGGGCATGATGATGACGGCGTCAATGAGGATCACGACCATTGTCATCTTCATTGTGTGATCCTGAGCAGATTGCTCAGACAGGATAGAGCAGTCGTCAACTCAAAGGAATCTTATGATAGAAGAAATGTTGCCGACATAATCACGGGCATTGGAAGAAGCCACAAAGGAAATCCTTATGAGCACAATTAACATGACACTACGACAAAGAAAAACTGCTCCGTTCACTAGAGGCTTGTGAAGGCGGCCTCCAAGGTGGCAAGACCCCCCACCCTGCGACGTGGTTTAGATGTGGCATTTTATGCCCCCTTACCACCGTGGTGGACAATAGCTTCCTTTTCAAGGTGGGAGTCCTCATAGGCATGTACGCAAACCGCACCGGCCTCTAGTGGGGAAAGGGGCACAGAGAGTGCAAGGCTATCTAGCCTCTATCCAAGACTCTGATAGCATCAGAGCTTTGATTGACATCATGATCTCTCACCTCGGGCAAAGNAATGAGGATCACGACCATTGTCATCTTCATTGTGTGATCCTGAGCAGATTGCTCAGACAGGATAGAGCAGTCGTCAACTCAAAGGAATCTTATGATAGAAGTAATGTTGCCGACATAATCACGGGCATTGGAAGAAGCCACAAAGGAAATCCTTATGAGCACAATTAACATGACACTACGACAAAGAAAAACTGCTCCGTTCACTAGAGGCTTGTGAAGGCGGCCTCCAAGGTGGCAAGACCCCCCACCCTGCGACGTGGTTTAGATGTGGCATTTTATGCCCCCTTAGCACCGTGGTGGACAATAGCTTCCTTTTCAAGGTGGGAGTCCTCATAGGCATGTACGCAAACCGCACCGGCCTCTAGTGGGGAAAGGGGCACAGAGAGTGCAAGGCTATCTAGCCTCTATCCAAGACTCTGATAGCATCAGAGCTTTGATTGAAATCATGATCTCTCACCTCGGGCAAAGCATCACGGGCTTTGGCCATAACTGCTAGTTCCAAACTCTGGCTGTGCACACGGCAAAACACTGATGCGATGACCTTGACAAGGCGTTACAGAGTGTGACCCACATGTAGGTGCAAGAGCAACCATTGCGCTCCATAGGCGTTGATGTCACTGCTAGTGGCAGCGAGGACCTGCAAACCTCACTAAACCTTGTGGCAAGTCATGAACACGTCCTTCGTCCATGTTATGGAGAACTTACGAAAGGGTGTGAAGCTAACCGATTGGGTGAACTGCATGGAGCACATTCTTTGTGTCAACATAGCTCCACTCGGCTAGTGGTGTGGTGAACTTGCAATGACACAACTTGAAGATAAGCATTTCAAGTCCATGTTCAAGGAGTAGAACACACAGTGGCCTCACCCAGGGTGCAATCCCATGCCATGGAAGGCCTACTATACCATCATGCATATGTAGTGGACTAAGGTGAGGAGGTACATCAAGCCCTCAACAAGCTCAAGGCTCAAGCTATTGGATAGCTCACTCAAGTTCTACTTGAGTGAATTCACCATCCTCATGGAGGAAGCCAATTTACTTAGCGTGATGGTCTTACCAGTAAAAAGATAAAGGACAAGACCACCACTTTATGAAGCGGCCAGACTTGCACAAGCTGGAAGGTGTTGCATGACTACATGAGCGAAGTACATGTTTTTGGTGAACCTGAGGAACTACTCGGACGCACCTGAACACGCGTGTGCACCAAGGTTGTAGCCAATGCATGGATGGTGTAGAGGCTGGATGGACAGCCGAAACTCATGGTGGAGCTAAGAACAAGTAGCCTCTGAACATCCCATTTAAGAAGACTAGCACGCAAAAGGCGCACAACCACAAGGGTGATCATGACAATGATGAGCTACAAGTAGCGCCTCAAAACACGACCTTCCACAAGGGATTGTGCCACAGTTAANTGGATGGACAGCCAAAACTCATGGTGGAGCTAAGAACAAGTAGCCTCTGAACATCCCATTTAAGAAGACTAGCACGCAAAAGGCGCACAACCACAAGGGTGATCATGACAATGATGAGCTACAAGTAGCGCCTCAAAACACGACCTTCCACAAGGGATTGTGCCACAGTTAAATGCACCTTAGCCACTTGAGGATTCAATGTTCTAAGACTGCTGATGGTAATAATGGCTGGAGCTTCGGCACCACGTGAAGACATCGCAGCGAGTGGCTGTGGACAGGGCTATGAACAAGGTTGTGGCCACGTCAATGGGCCCCGCTATGGGAATGGACAAGGTTGCGGTGCGGGTATTCCCCAACCTTGAGTGGTGTTAGTGAGGACCAATCTACAGGAGAACTAGATGAGGAGTGTGTATTCAGATTTCTAGACAAGAATGTAAGGCAAAGTGATTTCCTTTGTGAGTTAAAACTTCTAAACTGTTCTCTCCACTCTTATTGAACCTTGCTCCACAGTTGCTAATTGACATTACTCACTAAACTTCGCATCCCTAGATGAGATGCATGATCATACTTGCTTTGTGGTAGAAACACCGACCACTTTGAAAGATTTGTGAGATGCACTACTTGAAGATAAATCTTTGAAGGTGATGAGCGCAATCATGTTTTTGGTACATTTGGTTGACAATTTTTACACAACTGAATTCAACGACCACAAGGTACATTAAAAATTCACACGCAACCACAATATGTGGACACAAGTGCATGAAACGTGGGATTTCTAGTGTGTACCGTACCAATACATTTTTACCACAAACTTGGGTTGCCTTCATCAAGCCTTTTCACTTAGAAGAGTGGAGGCAATATGACGGTAGAGTTCAAACGACACCTAGTTGGTGCTCATGTGAAAACCTAGGCTGATACTGGAGGGGAAGACCCCTTCATAGCCTCCATTTCACCTAATAGGTGGGTCCGAAGTACAAGTCATCCGACGGTTCGGTTTTCACTGGTGACAACGGTATGATGTCTTCTGTCNTCAAACGACACCTAGTTGGTGCTCATGTGAAAACCTAGGCTGATACTGGAGGGGAAGACCCCTTCATAGCCTCCATTTCACCTAATAGGTGGGTCTGAAGTACAAGTCATCCGACGGTTCGGTTTTCACTGGTGACAACGGTATGATGTCTTCTGTCCGATAGAAAGATGAGAGACCAACCACCAAACAAACGACTACCGTATGAAAGGGTTGACCAAGCAAAGTATGTTTCCGTATAGTGCATAAATTGCTTTGAGAACAAGAAGGATTGTGGTTGTTGTATTTGTGTACACGCCAGGCCCTAAACAAGCTGATGATGAAAACTTGATTTTCCTTACTATGGATTGAGGACATGTTTGGTAAAATCCAAGGATGATTCTCATCCTTGGATTTGACTTAGGGGTGCCATCAAATCCACATCTTGCAAGACGATGAAATCAAAATAGGATTTATTGGAAACACTGAGGAAGTTATTTGTTTTGGATTGTGTATTTTACGCTGTCAAACGTCTCATCAACCCTACAAGCAAACATGAATTGGACGTCTGCCAAGAAAATCGGTCAGTATATATTGGATTATGTGGATGGCATATCGGTTTATCCATATCAATGAAATAATACATAGAATATATGTGCGATCATCTGGGAAAAAAAGTTCTATGCAAAAGCAAGGTCGTATATGTTTGCACAGGTAGAGCTCGAATACCCTGTGAATTCAGCGAGCAAGGATGGTGTTTGTGTTGATTGCCGATAAACTCAAGCTGGTGATAAACAAAGAATGCTGATCAGATTGGGTCTTTTCTCTTCCTTGAAAAAAAACTTTCAATGAAAGGCAATTTGACCTTGGTAGCTCCAGCAATGAGGCTCACGTAAAATGACATGCATTGCAAATGGACAACTGACTATAAGAACACTTCTCTCAAATTCAAAGAGCTTATCTCCACAGAGTCCTTCCGTACCTATTGCAACCGTGGAATGTGCAGTGTGATGCATTTGTAGTAGGACTCATAGCGCTCCTCATGTAGAAAAGTCATCCAATGACACATGAGACTCGTAAGCTCATCGCTATTGAGACGTGGTTCATGAATGGTGATCAATAGATCCTCGTGGTACATGATTCTTGGATGTGGCATTGCTACCTTGAGGGCGTTGAGGGGGGTGTGTCGGATCTGACCAACCACAACTAGTTTTTTTTTCTTCCAACTCAAGTGACCCTTTCACGATGATAGGTACGTTGGATTAAATGCCTGAACCAATTATTGTTCATGTGGGAGTATTAACCAGGACACATCAACGTGGCCAATCCACTGAGCAAACATCACTTGGAAATGAGACTAGTCATTGAGGTCAGTGGGTGTTTCATAGCTATTGAAGCAGCTACACTACAAGTACTAGTCCCCACACACCTTTGCAAGTCGGCTTAATAGATTATCCATTATAGAGGTTTTTTTATCAATATTTGGAAATGATACTATGTAAAATATTAGTTTCAAGACCCTTAAATTCTGAACAATTACAGATTGGTGGAAAATGTAGGGATTCATTGGCATGGAGAACAAGTCCCTATACTAGAATCGTGAGAAAAAGTTAAATCTCGCTTCCACAACCTGCTCGTGGCAAGTCACGCGGGACCACAAAAGATGGAAGAGGCACTATTGGATAACTATTGATGGCCAAGATGGAATGTCAATTCCTGTAGTTATTACATGACATGTGATCCATGTCTACATAGGAAGGCTTGTGATAAAAGACCTCGTGGAATCCTTAAGAAACAATTCTTACCTCGGGGACTCCATAGGAGTGTGTCAGCATGGAAACAGTCTCTTGGACATGATGCATGACCATGATGCAATACTAATGATTGTGGATCTTCTAGGAAATATAACACACTTCATCTCCATAGCCACTGATTTGAAGGTAGATGAGACTACGCGTATCTTCTCTATGGTGTTGTGAAGTACCATGGCTTACCATACTGCATTATCTTAGATCGAGATAGAAACTGTGCTGGTAACTTTGCGCAAACGATACAAAAGTACATTACTAAGAATTCTCAAATTTTGATGACATTTCAACCTCAATTAAACGGACAAACTGAGTGCATGATTTACGCTCTAGAGCAGATGCTTCGCATGTACGTGGGACCTACCACAAATGACTTGGACAAATTCCTACCACTAGTAGAATTTGTCGTAAAAAACTTGATGAACGAGTCTACGCAGTTCACACTATTCATGTTGAACAACGGTCGGCATCTAGTGGTACCCCTTTCATTCATGAAGAGCAGAAGTAGAGAGGGAATGGCTCCTTCTACTCAAGCCCTTTCCTAGTGCACGGAATCCTTGTAACAGGATGCAAAGGGTCACCTTCAAGTGCTTGAACAAACATAAAAGACATGTGCTTACAATTGTTGCCATGAGATCTTCTTGCATATCAGTGATAGGATGATTTCTAGCATGAAGAACCTTATGCTTAAGTCTCAAGGGGTGTGATTTTTCCTACCAAAGTTGGTTGTTGCATGCACTGGACCAATGTCATTTTAATCGTTGCTTTCACAAAGTGTAGGGATACACGAAAATTTGTGTAATCTTGCTAGCTGCATACACGGCAAAGAAAGATATCTATCTACAATTGGAAATTATTTCTATAGATGTCCTAAACAAGGTTCTTTGCCTACTCAAGCGCGGATAGCATATTCTTCAGTCGCGGGTTGTTAAGGAAACATCTCGTTCACTTGGCTACTTTTGAACTTGAACATAGTTTATGGGAGCCTAAGTCTCCCTTGTCCACCTGGGTGGTCTATGAATACTGAAGCAAGCTTGTAGCTGGCACAAATCNTGGCTTACCATACTGCATTATCTTAGATCGAGATAGAAACTGTGCTGGTAACTTTGCGCAAACGATACAAAAGTACATTACTAAGAATTCTCAAATTTTGATGACATTTCAACCTCAAGTAAACGGACAAACTGAGTGCATGATTTACGCTCTAGAGAAGATGCTTCGCATGTACGTGGGACCTACCACAAATGACTTGGACAAATTCCTACCACTAGTAGAATTTGTCGTAAAAAACTTGATGAACGAGTCTACGCAGTTCACACTATTCATGTTGAACAACGGTTGGCATCTAGTGGTACCCCTTTCATTCATGAAGAGCAGAAGTAGAGAGGGAATGGCTCCTTCTACTCAAGCCCTTTCCTAGTGCACGGAATCCTTGTAACAGGATGCAAAGGGTCACCTTCAAGCGCTTGAACAAACATAAAAGACATGTGCTTACAATAGTTGCCATGAGATCTTCTTGCATATCAGTGATAGGATGATTTCTAGCATGAAGAACCTTATGCTTAAGTCTCAAGGGGTGTGATTTTTTTTACCAAAGTTGGTTGTTGCATGCACTGGACCAATGTCATTTTAATCGTTGCTTTCACAAAGTGTAGGGATACATGAAAATTTGTGTAATCTTGCTAGCTGCATACACGGCAAAGAAAGATATCTATCTACAATTGGAAATTATTTCTATAGATGTCCTAAACAAGGTTCTTTGCCTACTCAAGCGCGGATAGCATATTATTCAGTCGCGGGTTGTTAAGGAAACATCTCGTTCACTTGGCTACTTTTGAACTTGAACATAGTTTATGGGAGCCTAAGTCTCCCTTGTCCACCTGGGTGGTCTATGAATACTGAAGCAAGCTTGTAGCTGGCACAAATCGACACGTTACAAGGGACACCACTTGAATGCAAATGCATTGAACAACATTACTGCTGGGCACCGTTCATGGCCAGGTGACCATATGAGGTTGGAGATGTCCAACACGGTTGTTGGGAGACGTCCCAACTTGAAGGGGGGAGGCCGCTAGCCGTGCTGAAGGAAAATCTACAGCTTGGTTCAAAGTTTTGTGTATGCATGTATGTCTAGATGGTGATTGAATCTATCCATTTTCTTCCACAATGATGATGTTTCACTATCTAGGAGTCCTGCTTGTTGGTCATGAGTGGAGAGGGTTCATAAAACGTGGGAAGGAATGTAGAGATAGGGCCAATTCGGCCCTCCCACCTTGCAACAGTAAGGGCGTAGCCAGTGGCCAACCCTTGCCAAAGCAAGGGCTGGCTGATGGCAAGCCACTTGTTGGCTACCGGCCAACTGGCAGCAGCTCGTTGGATGACTGGTGGCGGGTCTGGTGACTGCCTGGCTACCTGCTTGCCATCAATCAAACTGGCTGCCCGATCAATAGAAACAATCATTCATGGTCTTAAGAGTCACAACCGGTGGGTTTAAGCCCTTGTCCTTGTCCTCTCCTCCCTTTCTCACAGAGTGAGTGAGAGGAGCGGAGAGAGCGGGCAATGGATTCTATGTGTGAGAAAACATGTACCACCGTGAAGTTATCCATAGTGCCTAACGCATGATGATTTTACTCCTCTGTGCTAGAAACAAGATTGAAGATTTCAATGCAAAATCTTACTTTTGTACATGCAAAACTCATGCAAATTCATGGTTTTGGGATGTTGTCCCCCTCGTTTGGGACCCGAAATGAGAAGTTGAGGTTAAAAAAAAACTGGGCCTGAAGAGACTTTAAACAGTCAAGTCTCCTCGCATGGTTCTTGGTGACAAGTGAACCAGAAGGGAAAACTCCTCCTGTATGCTCTGGAACCAAAAGGTAATATTCTACAGCTTCGAATGACAGGTTTTGTGTAGGAGCTGGAGTTACAGGCATTACACCTTCAATGTCTCCTCTAGCTTGATTTCCAGCAAGAGGATTACCTTGATAGATAATCAAGTGTGTGACGCCTCCACTCTAATAGTGGTATCATGTTTCTATTTCCATGTAGCCATGCCACACAAAACAATTAGGTTTTTTTTTTTACATTCTTAGCTGTTCCCCGTGACAATCATGTTTGTCTTGCCATGGTGCGTATCAGCCAAAATGGTTGAGACAACTAGTCACNAGATAATCAAGTGTGTGACGCCTCCACTCTAATAGTGGTATCATGTTTCTATTTCCATGTAGCCATGCCACACAAAACAATTAGGTTTTTTTTTTACATTCTTAGCTGTTCCCCGTGACAATCATGTTTGTCTTGCCATGGTGCGTATCAGCCAAAATGGTTGAGACAACTAGTCACTCGGTCTCCTTGGAATTCACCTTGTAAGGCCTGACCTCCATCCAAGATTCAGTCATAAAATGGCCTATCATTGTTACACTATTATACGAGCAAAAAGATTATGTCAAACAATATTTTCTCCTTCTCCCTGTCTGTCGATTGATCCACAAACACATGTTGTACGTTGATGGACTCGTTAAAAACAGACAAAATACATGTGTTTCCAACAAATTCCACATGGACAAAGACCAGTGCAAAGAGTGGATTCTTGAGCTAATCATTCAAAAAGGCTAAAAAAAAAGACCGGGTTTCTGTTGCTCATACTAGTTGAGCTCCCAAGAAAATCCAAGGTCCCAGAGCTGCCACGATCTTCACTTGCGCTATGAGCTGGCCGCTCATGTGTGAGGACTTATGTCACAAGGACGATGACAAAGTACCACAGACCAAAAACAAGATGCATTTGATTATGAGAAAATTCAATACTAACTGTATTATGTTCCACATGTAGTCACTCATTTTCTTGCACTGGACAATGTTACTCATGGCTCTAACAAGTGAGAGAGTAGACGGTGCTCCAAATCCCCTACCCTGTACAAGAATCCATGGCACAACAGAGGGAAAGGAGTGTTGNGCTATGAGCTGGCCGCTCATGTGTGAGGACTTATGTCACAAGGACGATGACAAAGTACCACAGACCAAAAACAAGATGCATTTGATTATGAAAAAATTAAATACTAACTGTATTATGTTCCACATGTAGTCACTCATTTTCTTGCACTGGACAATGTTACTCATGGCTCTAACAAGTGAGAGAGTAGACGGTGCTCCAAATCCCCTACCCTGTACAAGAATCCATGGCACAACAGAGGGAAAGGAGTGTTGCACCCTTCTCCCTATTCTATTAGGTCTACATTGCATCAAAGATGGAGAGCGGGGATGCTACTCCCTTCATCTCAGGCATCAGCGTTGCCAAATAGGAAGAGGAGATTGGCTCACCTTTCCTTATTCCTTTAGATACCAATGGAATCAAAAAGGGGAAAAGGGGACGTCATTCTCCTCCTCTCCTCCCATGTAGTGACGGCTCTAGAGAGGAAAAGAGGGAGTGCTAATCCCTTTTCCCTCTCCTATGAGGTGTCCACGATGCTAGAGAAGGAGGGAGGGAGATCTTCTTTCCTCCTTCTCTCTTGAAGGCACCAACAGCAAAAGGTCATGAGAGAGGGAGCAGAGGGCTTCCATTACTTTCTCCTTGAGGCATGGATGGCGTCGAGGAAGGGATGAAGGGTGGTTTTCCCCTCTCACCCTCTTGGAGATGATAGCATTCCCAAGGGGAAGAGGGGGACAGTCTCTCCCTCTCTCGTAAGGTTATACCCAAATTGGTAAAGGATGTTGTTTGAAAGAAGGCTGAACTTTTTAATGGATGATTGTAGAATGAGTCCAAGTGGGGTGAATTACACAAGAAAAGGGCAAGCCTATGCTGCAATCTTGGCACTCTAGAGCAATCACTAGTCTACCAACGAGGCGGATTATCGCAATCCTGGTTGCTGACATGTTAGATTGCACATCTGGTTGCAATCACAGTAAAACTGTGATATTGAGACTTTTGGGATCTGAACTGGGCTTCTCCCATCTTTTTGGATGGGCTCTAGGAACACTAAGTTCAATCAGACACACCCCTTAGAAGCCCAAGATGCTCGAAACGTCCCTTCATGGGGTATGGAGCCCAAGGCAGGTCACGAGGGTTTTATGTCGTTCTCGTTGTTAGGCTTTGGTGAAGATGTCTGCAGTGTTCTCATGAGAGGCAACATGGCGCATCTCAAGCTCACGAGTTTGGACTAGTTCACGAATGAAGAAATTGTATATTTTGATGTGTTTTTTCCAGGTTTGGTACACTTGGTCTTTGGTGAGAGCGATGGCGCTGAGATTCTCACACCATAGGAGTGGTGTAGGTTGAGGATATCCAAGCTCATGGGGTAACTGCCATAGCCACTTCGCTTCTTATGTAGCCATGGTGCCGGCGTAAAGCTCTGCTTCACAAGAAGAGAGGCATAGTGAGAATGAGCAGGCCGAGCACTAACTAATGATGCCTGAATCGAGGTTGAAGGCATTACCTGCTGATCTGATATTCCCCTTGTCCATAGCTGACATTTGGACATGCACAGGACAGACTAGGCATGCACTGCTCCCTTGGAGTAAGTCCCCTTGGTCTAACTGGATGTTATAGCCAGAAAACACTACCTTGGACAACTCCTTGTGGCTTAGATGTGCCATAGTTACTATCTGGTTCAAGAGGTTACTTCGTCAATTTCAGCCAAGTGACTAGTTTTTTTTTGTGACCAAAAGGGGGACAGGAAGGTTACGAGACACATCTCAGAACATTCCGAGGTCCTTTCTGGTGGCTGGCGCCACTTGGCGGTCACAGAGAGAGCCATGTAGGCAGGGGGGGTGATGCAATCCAGGTTGCCCCCAAAGCGACTCATCCAAGGAGCCACTGTACGCCTAGGCTAGAGGCTGGCTTTAGGACTATAAGTATCTGTCAGTTGCATGTGTTGCCCACCAAAGGCAAACACTAAAGAAGCAATGGTTGGTCTCAGCCCCAGGTTTTAGCTCCTCGTGCAAAATTGACTAGGTGCTAAGGAAATAGTGCAAGGAAGTGATTCCTATGAACTGCTTAGTGTGGAATCGTGATTATGAGAGTGATATCTCCTCCTAGTTTCAATACTATGAGCGGATGGTAAGTGTCATTGTGTCGGCCTTGTTTTCTAGTCTGTTGCCTCAGACCGGTTGACAAAACCTCGGGTAGAGCAGCGATCCGCTTGATCTTCTACCCAAAAGGAATCGGTGAAACCTTGCAAAATGATAGGTTGTCTACCCAAGTGTGAGCCGGTATGCCTTTGTTGCTTGGAGGTACCAGAGGACCCTCTTAACAACCTTCCAGTGAGCATCGGAGAACCAGCTTGGAGTTACATAGCGAGAGAGAACACTCAGCGGGTACTCTAGGTCTGGCTGCATACAAACCATTGCGTATATGGGGGAACCAATGAGTTCAGGGCATAGTTTTGAGGAGGGTTTGGTTGTTAAAATCCTGGTGCAGTGAGATCGTGGTTGGCTGCCATGGGAGTGGTTGTTTCATTGCATATTTTGTGTCCAAAACGAGTGAGAATGGAGTTGATGTAGGACTCTTGGGAGAGCGTGATGGTTCAAGCTTCATGATCACGTCGCACCTCCATGCCGAGGTAGTGTGTGAGTTTCCCAAGGTCCTTTATGTGGAGACGCTGCATGAGAGCCTTTCTTAGGGTGGCGAGCTTGTTGGAATTGTTGGACGCCAACACCATGTCGTCAACGTATGCAAGAAGGATGCAGCCAGAAATTGACTTGCGAAGGAAGAGAATTGGATCAGATTGTGATGGGTGAAACCCAGGACTGATGAGGGTGATCCGAAGCTTGACATGCCACTCGAGAGGAGACTACTTGAGGCCATAAACGGGGCATTAAAGGCATCACGCGTTGTTCGGAGGGGAAGGGATGTAGCTTTTGGGACACTCGAGGTAGATAGTTTCATGTACTTCACCTTGGAGAATGACAGTGAATATGTCCATGGAATATAGTTCCATGTCGTTTGATGCCACAATGTGGAGTAGAGTGCAGAATGTAGACAAATGGGCTGTTTGGGAGAAGGTTTTGAAGAAGTCAATCGCTTTCCATTGTGAGTATCCCTTGGCAATGTAACGTGCCTGGAAATCGACTGGTTTGCCAAGAAATGTCTTCATGCGGAATAGCCACATTCCTTTTACAACGTTTTTCATTGATGGCTGGGGCTCCTCTATGTAGGCACTGGTTGATTGAAACAAGTAAATCTCACTCTCAGCAAAGTTTTTCAACTTAGTTGTATGAGGCGAGCCGTCGCATCTTCGAAGGTGATAGGCACGAGAATTTGTAAATGTCATTGGTGGTGTTGAGAAAGTGGTTCTGGTTTGCACGAGGAGCACGAGGGAAGCAAAGAAGGTTGATGTGCGTGAGGTCGGATGCCGAGGGGCCCATAGCAAGCCAACGTGGGAGAGAGGTTTGTATGGAGAGAACATTCACTTCTNCATTGATGGCTGGGGCTCCTCTATGTAGGCACTGGTTGATTGAAACAAGTAAATCTCACTCTCAGCAAAGTTTTTCAACTTAGTTGTATGAGGCGAGCCGTCGCATCTTTGAATGTGATAGGCACGAGAATTTGTAAATGTCATTGGTGGTGTTGAGAAAGTGGTTCTGGTTTGCACGAGGAGCACGAGGGAAGCAAAGAAGGTTGATGTGCGTGAGGTCGGATGCCGAGGGGCCCATAGCAAGCCAACGTGGGAGAGAGGTTTGTATGGAGAGAACATTCACTTCTTCTTGTCTTTCTTCTTGAAGAGCAAGGCCACCCCCGGAAGGCAGAGAAGGAAGAGAGGGATGTGAAAATGTTGATGGAGAGGCTTGGTATTGTTTTGAAAGGAGGAGTTCAGAACGGTGAAGAGGTGGGAGGAGAAAGTAGGAGATGAGGGGGGAGGTGGAGGCAGAGGCAAAGGCGGAGGTGGAAGAGGGATGGAGGGGGATTGCTCTGTGGGAAGGGGAATGGGAGAGGGTGGAAGAGAGAAATCAGAGGAGGGAAGAGTGGAGATGTCGGGTGGGGGAAGGAGGACGCGTGGAAGCAAGGGAGGGGCGGCGGTAGAACGAGGGGAGATGGGAGGAGGGATGTTGGCAGGGGACGTGGAGGGGGTAAATGCAAGATGAGGTAAAGGGGATGGAGGTGATGTCGCTTGCGGAGGAGGGGAATATGGGAGGCCAAAGTGCACCCAGTCCAGAGGTGGAGGAGGAGATTTTCTGTGGAGAATATAGGGGTGGATTTCATCAAAGAAAACGTCAACACTGCAGATCTCTTGGCCACTGTTTGAGTCAGAGAAGAGGTAGCCAGAAGAATGGGGTGCAAAGCCTAGGAAAATGCACGGGACAGCCTTAGGGTCAATCTTGGAAGTGTATTGTTAGGAGCGTTGACGTTTCTTGAGAAGGACGTAGGCCATGGAACCCCAGACTCCTAGGTTGGAAACATCGTGGTTGGACCCGGACCCGCTTGAGTGCGATCGATAAGGAGAGAGGAGGCGTAGAAATTNGCCAAAGTGCACCCAGTCCAGAGGTGGAGGAGGAGATTTTCTGTGGAGAATATAGGGGTGGATTTCATCAAAGAAAACGTCAACACTGCAGATCTCTTGGCCACTGTTTGAGTCAGAGAAGAGGTAGCCAGAAGAATGGGGTGCAAAGCCTAGGAAAATGCACGGGACAGCCTTAGGGTCAATCTTGGAAGTGTATTTTTAGGAGCGTTGACGTTTCTTGAGAAGGACGTAGGCCATGGAACCCCAGACTCCTAGGTTGGAAACATCGTGGTTGGACCCGGACCCGCTTGAGTGCGATCGATAAGGAGAGAGGAGGCGTAGAAATTGTGGACATGCGATGCATAAGAGAGCGCATAGGCCCAATAGTCCGGGGGGGGGGAGGGGGGGAGGGGAGACCGGAGTGGGAAAGGAGAGTACGGATAATGTGGAGAAGAGTCTGGTTGTGACGCTCAGTCACACCATTTTTTTAGGAGAGTCGGGGACAGTCATTTGATGGTTGATGCCTCTTGCAACGCAATAGTCGGCAAGAGCGTGCAAAAGAAATTCACCACCCCAATCCGACCAGAGACACTCGATGGAGTGGCTGAAGCGGATTGAGGCTTGGTCTGCCCATGTGATGAAGGCCCTTGGAGCCTCAGCTTTAGAGCAGAGAGGGATGGCGATGCTGAAGCAAGAGTGATCGTCAAAACTAGTGGGGAAGTAAGATCATTGCATTCAAGACATGGGACAAATAGGACCAACAAGGTCAGGATGGACAATGTCGAGGGGAGGAGCAGCATAAGAGGGCTTGGGTGGAANAGGGGAGACCGGAGTGGGAAAGGAGAGTACGGATAATGTGGAGAAGAGTCTGGTTGTGACGCTCAGTCACACCATTTTTTTAGGAGAGTCGGGGACAGTCATTTGATGGTTGATGCCTCTTGCAACGCAATAGTCGGCAAGAGCGTGCAAAAGAAATTCACCAACCCAATCCGACCAGAGACACTCGATGGAGTGACTGAAGCGGATTGAGGCTTGGTCTGCCCATGTGATGAAGGCCCTTGGAGCCTCAGCTTTAGAGCAGAGAGGGATGGCGATGCTGAAGCAAGAGTGATCGTCAAAACTAGTGGGGAAGTAAGATCATTGCATTCAAGACATGGGACAAATAGGACCAACAAGGTCAGGATGGACAATGTCGAGGGGAGGAGCAGCATAAGAGGGCTTGGGTGGAATGGAAGTTGCACGAATTTTGCCTTGAAGGGGAGGGAGCTTGGGAATGCCAAGAACCAATTGGTAAGAGGAAAGTTTCTGCAGGGATGAAAAGTTGGGATGAAAAAGTCGATGGTGATGGACAATGAGAGGGTGGGAGAGATGTCAACATAGACAAGTGGTGGGAGTGGGTGTCATGAGAGCTTGTGAAAAGGGTAAGGTAGTTCAAGGGACACAGATGCAGTAGAGGTTTTTGCATAGGTTGAAGGTGGCAAGATGACTGCCGGAGGAGGTAGAGAAATGGGCTTGAGTACTAAATGCTGGGAAGTGAATGTTGACCTCTTCTTTGTGGATTTTGCGGACAGAAAGGAGGTTGGTACGAAGGGAGGGAAAGTGGAGGCCAGTGACTTGACCATGGACACACGCTGGAGAAGCGAGAAGAGCACGCGCTCGACATTCTATGACCATGTCAGTGGTGGCACTGGACACGGGGATAGGAGAAACAAGAAAATGGATGTTGTCTGCATCTTCTGAAAAGAGAGATGTTGCCCAACAGTCAAGGGTTTGCTCAACGAAGCGATCGGAATCGATGGCATGGGAAAGGGTGGAGGAAGGGGAGGACAAGGAGTACATTTCAAAACCATTTTCATGAGAAGAGCACACCAGAGGGACCATTGCAGAAGGAGTTATAGGAGTAGCAAGACAATTCAGACTTAAGCTAGATGAACGTGCTGAACCCCGACACCCCGTTGCATTGTAGCAGTTTGCACGAGCCTTCCGCGCCTCACCACGCCAGTTCGGCCGCTTAGTGTAAGTTTTGCNAAGCGATCGGAATCGATGGCATGGGAAAGGGTGGAGGAAGGGGAGGACAAGGAGTACATTTCAAAACCATTTTCATGAGAAGAGCACACCAGAGGGACCATTGCAGAAGGAGTTATAGGAGTAGCAAGATAATTCAGAATTAAGCTAGATGAACGTGCTGAACCCCGACACCCCGTTGCATTGTAGCAGTTTGCACGAGCCTTCCGCGCCTCACCACGCCAGTTCGGCCGCTTAGTGTAAGTTTTGCCGGGGTTTTGGGAGAGCCACTGGTTGGTTTCAAAGTGTTCACAAGCACCTTGGGGGTGTCTGCGCCAGCCATAGGGTTTTTTAGCGCGCGGAAGGGAATAGAAACTCTTAGAGATGGAGATACACAGGTCAGATTCTGTGCTCTGAAGCCATGTCTGAAAGAAGGCACAACGTCTGAATGGACCATTGTAGATTGAGCCCAAGTGGGCTGAAATACACAAGACAAGGGCAAGCCTAAGCTGCCACCTTGGCACTCTAGAACAATCACTAATCTCCCAACGAGGCAGAATACAACAACCCCAATTGCTGACATATCAGATTGCACATCTGGTTGCAATCACAGTAAAACTGTGATATTGAGACATGTGGGAGCTGAACTAAGATTCTCCCATTTTCTGGAGGGTCCTAGGACAACTAGGCCAAACTAGAAACTAGGAAATCTCACCCTCTTTGCAAGGAAATTAGTCCTAAGGGCAAGAGGGGGCAGTCTCTCACTCCCTCGTAAGGTCATACTCTAATTGGTANCCTCTCCCTCCATCATTTGCTAAGAAGGGCCGAGATCCATGTGGGACATGAGGGAGGAGAGACGGCAAGGAGGGAAAGGAGGGACTTGTCATCCCCATTTTCCCCTCCCCTTGCCAAAGGACTGGCTGTCTCCAAGCACATCGTGCGAGCACAATGTAACGTGTCGTGTCTCCAGCTCTTGCTCTGAAGTCGTCGTCAGAGTTTGCAGAATGGCGTTCTCAGTCCATGTCAGGGGTTTACCCACGTCGCAGGACTGAGGGGAAATTGTCATTAACGGCCCAGAGCAGGGAGATTCAAATGTTTCGAGTCTCCGGAGGCCAATTTCCGTTTTTAACCTTACCCCTGGTTTTGGGACCCAAACCGGGGGTTTTTGCCTCAAACTTGTGCATTTGCACGAGTTTTTTGGTTTCAAAACTCATAGTTTATCCTAAACAAACTCGAGTTTTGTTTTTGACGTGTTGGCATGAAATCGTCACGTGCGAGGCACGATTGGCANCAAGAGGGGGCAGTCTCTCACTCCCTCGTAAGGTCATACTCTAATTGGTAGAAAATGCGTACCCCTCTCCCTCCATCATTTGCTAAGAAGGGCCGAGATCCATGTGGGACATGAGGGAGGAGAGACGGCAAGGAGGGAAAGGAGGGACTTGTCATCCCCATTTTCCCCTCCCCTTGCCAAAGGACTGGCTGTCTCCAAGCACATCGTGCGAGCACAATGTAACGTGTCGTGTCTCTAGCTCTTGCTCTGAAGTCGTCGTCAGAGTTTGCAGAATGGCGTTCTCAGTCCATGTCAGGGGTTTACCCACGTCGCAGGACTGAGGGGCAATTGTCATTAACGGCCCAGAGCAGGGAGATTCAAATGTTTTGAGTCTCCGGAGGCCCATTTCCGTTTTTAACCTTACCCCTGGTTTTGGGACCCAAACCGGGGGTTTTTGCCTCAAACTTGTGCATTTGCACGAGTTTTTTGGTTTCAAAACTCATAGTTTATCCTAAACAAACTCGAGTTTTGTTTTTGACGTGTTGGCATGAAATCGTCACGTGCGAGGCACGATTGGCAATTTCGCATCGACTTTTCTCGTGCGCGCCCCTCATTCCTCGCTCTCACCTCATTCCCCCTATCCCTCGTCCTCGCTTGCTCGCTTGCAAGGAGGGAGAGGGGCGGGCAAGGGCACGAGGCCACGAGGCCTCGCCCTCGAGGCCCTCGTGGCCCCTCAGCCAACGATCGGGCTGACGCTGCGATCGGCGGCTGGCGGCTGGCCAGTTGGTGGCCAGTCGGTCACTTGGCCAGCCGCCATGCGTCCAGCTGGCCGGCAGCAAGCAGGCCGGCGGCCAGCGAAATGCTGGCCGCCGGCCAGCCCTCGCTGATGCAAGGGGAGTTGCGTAACCACCCCTCACTTCAGCGAGGAGNTTACATTCCTCCCCACATGTTATGAACTGTCCCCGTTCATGAACAACAAGCAGGATTTTTAGTCAATGAGTATGAAAATTGTGAAAGAAAAATGAAAAATTTCAATCACTATCTAAACATGAACACGTGCATGGCACTTCGACCTAAGCTGCAGCTTGTCAGTCAGCACGGCTAGCGGCCTCCCCCCTTTAGGCTGAAGCGTCCGTGCGACAACCATGTTGGGCTTCTCTAACCTCCTATGGTTGTAGTCCATGAATGCCACCATGCGGTAATGTTGTTTTCTTTTTCCGCATTTAGGTGGTGCCCCTTGACACTCGTCGCTATGTGCAAGCTTCCAGCTCGCTCCAATGCTCGTTGACCACCCCTATGGGCAACCGAGATTCGGGCTCCCAAGAGTTATGTTTAGGTCCACACCCGGCCCAATGAACGAGGTATTCCCGAAAAACCCGTGACTAGAGAGTACGCTCTTTATGCTAGAGTAGGCAAAGAACCTTGTATTGGCCATTGGCAGCAAGGACTGCCGGTGGGTGTTGAACGGTTCTCACAGCCGTGTATGGAGCCAACAATCTCACATACACATCATGTATCTCCATACTCAGCGAAAGCAGTAGTAGGTATGCCACTGTCCCAATGCGTGCAATGATGGGAAATGACGCAATCCACTTTGGTAGAAGTTTTTGCGCCCCTGGCGACTTCCGCCAAAGATTCTTAGTGCTTAGTAACATATTGTCACCGACTTCCAACAAGAACTCACGGCAACTTTTGTCGGCATATGCCTTTTGTCGTTGTCGAGCAGCTTGAAGGTGATCCTTTGCTTCCTGTAACAAGGAGTCAATGCGCTCGGCAAAGGCTTGAGCAGAAGGAACCTTTCTTCCTTAACCAGTGAAGAGGGCACCACTGGATGTCGACCACTGTTCATCACAAACGGTGTGACCTGTGTAGAATCGTTCACCGAGTCATTCACCGCAAACTCTGTCGGTGCTAGGAATTCTTTCAGTCATTCATGGCAGGGTCCACATACATGCCGAGTATTTGTTCCAGAGTATGCTCTCTTTGTCCGTCAGTTTGAGGGTNAAGAATGCATCACATCGAACCTCCCATGGTTGCAATGGATCCAAAAGATCTAGGATGAGCGTTATGGATGGAAGCTCTTTGACTTTGAGAAAACCGTTCCCACAATCAGATGTCCATTCCTAGTGCACGTCTTTTCACGTGAGCCTGGTGAGCGGTACTACCAGGGTCGAATACCCTTGCATTAACCGTTGAAATTAGTGTGCAAGGTCGAGAAAAGACCAAATGTGCCCAACGTTTTCCGGGCGGGGCTAGTCTACAACGGCTTTGACCTTTTGGAGGTCGACTCGGATGCCATCCTTTCCGAAGATGTGTCCAAGGTATTCGAGCTCATCTTGTGCAAACTTGCACTTGCTCACTTTTGCATAGAACTTCTCTTCCCGAAGGATTGCCAGGATTTTGCGCATATGTTTTATGTGTTCTTCCATTGATTTGGAGAAAACCAGGATGTCGTCTAGGTAAACCAAGACAAACTGAATGAGTTGCTTGGCAAACATTTGGTTCATTTCTCCTTGGAAGGTAATCGGGGCGTTTGTAAGCCCGAAGCATAACACTTGAAACTAATAGTGTCCCATGTGTGTTCAAAGCGCGGTTTTGGGTACATCATCTTTTGTGATGCGGATTTGNTGCCGAAGTACTCATGCCGTTGTAAATTATCAGAGATAATGCACAACGGTAAGCTGTGGTACTTTACGACACCCTCAAAGAAGAGATGAGTAGTCTCCTCTGTGTTCTCGTCAGCGGTTGTAGCAATTAAATGTGTCATCTTTGTCAGAAGATCCACAACCACTAGTATTGCACCGTGGCCACGGGTCGTGTCTGGAAGACAAGTAATGAAGTCCATGCTGACGCACTCCCATGTAGTCCCAGGAATGGGAAGCTGTTAAAGGAGTCGAGCAGGCTTCTAGTTACAGGCCTTGTTCTGAAGACATGGGTTGCATGTCATGCAATAATTACGAACATCGACACTCCATCTTGGCCACCAATAGTGGTCTGAGAGTGCCTGTCCGGTCTTTCGAGGTCCCACATGACCTGCGATCGGAGGGTCGTGGAACTGGGAGATAATCTTTGCTTGAAGGTCTCACGAGTTTGGCACAACAACTTGTTCCCTGTGCTAAAAGATTCCTGCAACCTCCACCAAACCATACTTGTCCACATTTTGAGAGTCTTGAAACCAAGAATCCACGCAATATCCCATCCGGATCCTATTTACAAAACCGTTACAATGGATAATCTCTCATGGTGGTAGCGTAGAGGTTTAGGGGAATTTGGTATTTGTACTGTTGTTGTTGCAATGGCCATAAAACACCCACCGACTTGGGTGGTTGCATTAATTTCCACAGGCTGTCGGCTCAGTGGATTGGCCACATTGATGCATCTTGGCTAATATTCCCATGTGAACAAGAATCGGCTCAGAAATTCGCTCCAGCGCGCCTGTCGTCTTGACAGGTTTGGTTGCATTTGGAAAAACACCAATGGGTTTAGTTGGTCACGACCGTAAGACCTCCTTCTGCACCCTCGAAGTAGCAACGCCACATTTTGAAAGCGTGTACTACTGCAAGGAGCTCTTGATCCCCAATCATGTACCGCGTTTCTCCTGGGATGAGCTTTCGGCTCTCATACGCAACTGAGTGACCGTTCTGCACGAGGACGGCTCTGAGGCCTAC
>SZWC01017103.1:13515-32969 GCA_023375785.1 Penium margaritaceum
CAGCCACACACTCTCACATACACCAGCATCCAAAGCCACGTAGTATGCTTTTGTTGTACTACGTGCGACACACCCTTGCTTCCCGCTACACCATGACACTGACGTACCCCTGATGAGAAAGATCCAACCAGTGCGGCTCTTCCCATCTAGGCTCCATGCCTAGTCGCTGTCAGTGTAGCCCACGACTACCACGGATGGCTGCCGACGAAATGTGAGACCTCAGTGTGGGGTGAAGACCACATATCGCAACGCAAGGTGCATCTGGTGTGGGACGTGTGAGAACAAGGCAAGGGCATTCACGGCAAAGGCAATGTCGGCCCGTGTGGTGGTTGCGAGAAACATGAGTGACCTGAATACGCAGAGGAACGCCGCGATGTCCACCGTTGCACCCAAGGTGCTGGTGTCAGTAGCCTTCAGTTTTGCCTGCCCGTTTGGGGTCATTGGGGTAGAGGTGTTGGGAACAGTGGTTAGGAGATCGGTAAAGCGGTCATCAAGTGTGTAAACATACGATGCTTGATGTACCCGCATGATGCCGTGCGCAAGATCGCGCTCAATCTCCCTGCCGAGAATCACCTGCTCCGGTACGAAGTCCTTCATCTTGTAGGTCGCCTTTAGCAACTCCTTTACCTACTCTACAACGGCAAGGTCGGGAGACACAATGAGTAGGTCATCCATGTAGACAAGGATCGCAGTGAAGAAAGTCCCAGGAGGAGTTATGAAGAGTGCCGGGTCTGAAGTACCGCAGAGAACTTAGCCCTTCAGAAGGTTACAGCTCATGTTGATGTTCCAGCACCGAGGAGACTGCTTGAGGCCATACAGGGCCTTCTGCAATTGCCAAAATTGGCCCCTCCCATCCTCAAAGCGAGTGGGCTGGTTCATGTAGAGCTCCTCACAATCGAGAGCACCATGAAGAAAAGCGTTGCATACATCCATGTGGTGGAGCTCCCAACCATGTTGTGCAACTAGGCTGAAGAGCGCTCCGCTGGTGGTGAAACGGCCAACCAAGGCAAAGACCTAGTCATAGTCAACGCCAACAACCTGGTAGAAGCCCTTGGCAGTGAGTCTGGCCTTGTACTTGTCCAGGGTGCCATCTGGCTTACAATATCGGTGAAGCACTCATTTTGCCCCTATGGCCTTGCAGCCAGGGGGAGTTCTACGAGCTCATAGACTGTGCGCTTGTTGATGGTAGCGAGCTCGTCACGACAGCCAGCCTCCCATTGGTCTGCATCAAAAGTGGCACGGGCCTCGCGTAGCCTCTGTGGGTTGGGTGCCAGTGGGGACGTCCGTACCGCCAGCACAAGGGCAGCGCAAAGTCCTGGAGGAGCCCGGGCCAGGGTGGCAAGGATCGCATGGCGATGCTCCCCGGAGATGAGAACATATCCGAGGGCTGAGCCTGGGTGAGTGTCCCAAGCAATAAGGACAAGGGCCATCAGGCCAAGGACATTGATGCCGGGCTCACCGCCCACAAAAGTGGGAGGGGAGGAGGGTGTGTCGATGGGTGTATTGGAGGCTGACCGGGGAGCCATGGTGGGAGGACCCAGGGGCGACGCCGACTTACGAAGCCGCAGAATGCCACTAAGAGCGTGGGTGTAAACCTGGTGCGGTGGGTTGCCAGTGACCGCAGAGGGAGCCCGGCGAGGACGAGGTGGCAAGGCAGAGTAGGCACCGGGTCCGATGCCAGGGAACCACTAGACACGAGCGGATACACAGGGTTGGGTGCATCAGATGCCGGAGGGGGTCAGTCAAGGGGTCATGCTGGATTGAGGACTCAGTGAAGGACTCTGTCTCCGACGTGTGCGTGGCATCGCCAGTAGGGGAACTGGACGACGAGGTGGAGGACGAGGGAGGAGCATCCGGGCCATCCATTATCTGGGGTGTGGATGTAGGCGGAATGACCTGTGCCTTTGGAGCCGGAGCGGTGTTGTGACAAGCATCTCCCCACAAGACGACAGCAACGGAAGAAAAAGGGAGGTAGACCGGATGCGAGGGAGGTCGTGAGGGAAGAGGACCTCAAAGAACAAGGCATCGCGAGACTCAATAACGTGATGCCGGATCGGGTCCCCGAAGCGCCAGGCCTTGGACTGACGCGAGACACTGATGAAGGTGCAGAGATGGTCGCGAGGGGCAAGCTTGCCATCCCGCTGGTCCTCGGTGAGCCAGACGTTGGCGACACACCCCCAGACACAAGCAGGCTGGAGATTGGCCCTCAGACCACACCACGATGTGTACGGCATCGCCTGGTGGAGAAGGGGACCATGTGGAACGTGGTTCCACATCTAGGTAATGTAGGACATGGCCTTGAAGAAGAAGACCTCGGACAAACCGGACTCGACATGCATGGTGCGGAAAGCATCGGCCATGGTGCGGTTCCAGCGCTCGGAGACACCGTTCTGCTGCGGTGTCCCAGGGGCTGACATCTCATGACACACCCCATGACTGGCAAGATAGGCAGTAGCGTCCCCCATGTACTCACCCCTGCGGTCAGACCGAAAATGGCGGAGGGTGCGACCGCACTCGCGCTCAGCCGTGAGGTGCCAGGCACGGAGAGTGGAGACCACGTCACTCTTCCACCGGAGGCAGATGACCCAGCGATAGCAGGAGTAGTCATCCGTGAGGGTCAGCACATATTGGTCATCCTTAATAACAAATACAACAGGGAGAGGGTCTTGGAAGTCCGAGCGAACAAGCTCCAGCAGGTGAGTGGCCCGAGAAGAGGGCGCAGAATAGGAGGCTTGGTGCATCTTGCCATGGGCCCAATTGATGAAATCGGTGCGGCAAGGCCAGTATTAAGTGGAGGGATCAAGTCGAGTACGAGCTGGATGCGGAGCATGCTATTGATCGCATCAAAGTGTACATGACAAAGGCGTTGGTGAAGGAGGTACAGGTGCCAGGGGGAAAGAACATCGGTGACAAAGACATGTGCAGTGTTGGACGAAGAAGGGGATGCAGATGAAAGAAGTCAAGTGATGTGCCAGAGGTTGTCATGAGAAACAGCACAGAACATGGCCTGACTGGTCGTGAGAAGGAAGACAGTGCCAAGGCCACAAGAGTGACAGAAATCCATGCTCATGAGGTTGAAAGTCGTGACAGGCAGGAGCCTGAGTTCAAAACTGGGCACATACAAGACATCAGCCACGAAGATGCCACCGGACGGACCACGAAAATGAACGATGCCAACACCACGGACCGGCAAGATCTGCTCGGATCCCGCCCAGAGGCTATGAACATTCCCATAAGGACCAAGCATGCCGAACACTTGGCGACAAGACGTCATTTGATGCATGGCCTGGGATTCGATGATCTAGATTCCATCTGGGTTACGGACCGAGGCCGTGAAGTTATAGTGATCGACAAAACAGGATGCAGGAAGAGAGACGGAGGTCGCAAGCTGAGCAGACGGGACAGAGGCAAAACGATCATGCCAATCATCCAACCAGGCGACATCATCCAAAGCCGGCCCTGAAGGGCAACAGGCCACTTGCATGATTTCTCCTCGGAGGTCGATCTCGGTCTAGTAGTGGGAGACCTCTTGGTTAGTAGTCACACATCTTATACTTCCCGAGGGAGGCGGTGTGATGCCGAGTTGCGTGGTGATGAAGCTCTCCAGCTCACGGATCCGAGCGGCGGAGTCGACGGGCACCACAGACTACGAGGTCACAGCTCCGGACGGGGGATACTAGCTCCACTGTGACAGAGGCTATGGATAGGACACTGGTTGCGTCGGAGCGTACTGCTGCTGTTGTAGCGGTACTGCATATGGCTGTGGCTACGGTGGGTGATACTGCTGTTGCTGTTGCTGCTGATAGAGACGGGTTCCTGCTGATGGAGATGGGACGGTGAAAGTTGCGGTCAAGACTGAGGAGCTAGCTGTAGGCTGGAGTAGGTTGTGGTCACAGTGCTGCTAGGGGAGAAGGGAGGGCTTGTGGTAGCAGCTGGAGTGCCAAGACGGGGCTCAAGATGATGGCGTAAGGTAGCGACAATGCAAGCATTGTCAGTAGGGATGGCGCATGTATACTACCCGTGCCCCGTCTGGCTGCAGTTGTGGCATGCCAGGGTAGTGCGACTGGAGGAAGACTTTTGTCCCTTGCCCTTTCCCTTCCCAGCCTTCTTTCCTTTGCCCTTGGCAATAATGGAGGAGGAAGTGCCGAGGGAAGGGGTAGAGGAGCCGTCAGAGATGGAAGTTACAGTCGCAAAAGAGCCACCGTGTTGAAGCTCTGTATCCGTGCGTGCTTCCTCCACACTGAGGAAGAGGTCGTACACCCAAGTCATCAAAGTGCCCTGGGCCTCCAGCGCCTTGAGGATGGGTATGTCGTAGGGGACGAAGATGTCCGGAAACTCAGGTCTGGCACCATTCTTGATGGTGAGGATGGCAGCAAGCGGGGGAGGTGTGGCTGTCTTGACATGGAGCAGGATGTCCTGTGCACAGCACCAGTCGGTGTGAAGGTCTTGGAATTCCTCATGTGAAGGGAGCTCAACTCCTTCAGGAGGTGGCTGACAGCTGCCTGGCCGGAGGTGCAATACGGCCACGTCAACGTGTCCCAAGCCTACCGAGGGTCAGCGCTGGTGTCGTTAGAGGCGTCACCAAGAAACGACTCCAGGGCGGTGCGGTCAGCATTGGGTGCGTCGAGTATGAGTGTGCATACGGCGCGGCCCACCTCAAGTTCCTACTCTACGATGGCATCATCATCCGGAAGGGTGTAGTACGGCCATAGTCCATCCTCCTGTACCCAAATACGGTAGAGTAGTTCCCAAGACAAGAACTTCTCATCTCTAATGAGGGTAGAAGGAGGGGAATCGAAGTCCTTGCACCGAGGGGGGCCAGTAGCTCCAGTGCCTAGGACGCTAGTAACTGTTTGGTGCTGTTGCTGCAGTTGCTGCTATGCTTCGATCTGCGCTACCGTAGTCAAAGTACAAGGCTGTCTGGGGAGGATAGTCTGGCTGGTGTTGGTTGCGGAAAGGATCTGGTTTTGTTGATCGACCTACCATTGCAGATCCGCTATGGGAGGGCTATAGAGCTATCATGCGTGTCGGTGGCATTTTCATAGCTCGATATTGTTGTTGCTATCGTTGCTGCTGCTGGTGCTTCTGCTACTGTTGCCGTTGTTGTTGCTGATGATGTTGTTGCTGTCACTACTATTGTTGTTGCTGTTGTTGCTGGTGCTACTACCATTGCTCTTACTGTCACTACCGCCATTGCTTCTACTACCAAAGCTACTGCTATCGTTACTATTGTAGTCGTTGATACTATTGTTGCTACTATTACTAGTATTGTTGTTGTTGCTGCTGCTATTGCCGCCACTATCACTGCTGCTGCTCCTACTGTTGTTTTCTTGTATGTTTATGTTATGTTGTGTTTTTCTTGTTTTCTCTTTCTTTCTTTGTTCTATCACTCACCCCGCACCTCGTGGGTTGAACGGGGACGGTGGCAGGGTTACCACTGCTGCCGCCTAGCGGCCGCTGTGGCCGTCGGCACTGCGGTTACCGATGCTATGGCCGCTATTGCTGCGGTCACAGCTGTGATCGTAGCTACGCCTACTGTTGCGCAGTTGTAGCCGTGGCTGTCACTACTATGGCCGCCGCTTATGGAGCGGCTGCAACCATTGCCGTTGCTATTATTACTTCCACTGGTATGGCTGCTGTAGCTACTGTCGTGATTGTAGTACCTGCTGCGTCTTTTGCTGCTGCTGCTACCGTTGTCACTATGGCTGCCACTACCACTGCTGTCGCGGCTGCTGTCGCCACTGCTGCCACTGCTACTGCTCCCGCTGCCCCACTACTACTACTCTTGCTGCGGCAACTGCTACTACTGCCGCAGCCACTACTGCCGCTGTTGCTGCTGCCGCTACTACTTCTACTACTGTTGCTGTTGCTATGGCTATTGTTGCTGCTACTGCTATGGATCACGTACTCCTCTAGTTGATGTCACCACGTGCGTCATCACTAGCCGGTTGCCTAACGTCGCTACGCTAGCCGCTCACCTCCCTTCGTCACACGTGGGTTCAGAGCTGCCGAAAAAAATCCAACAGCATTTCCCCTGGCCCAATGGCTGGGGGGAAAATTCTGATACCGCCACTTGGCAGGTTACTGCTGCCGGGTAAAATCTGGGAACATTTCCCTTGCACTAATGCGCATGGGAGGTCCGCCGGCGAAGTCAGGAACATGTATGCCAATGCTACTGCTGCTCTGTCTGCTGTACTTAAGCTTTAAAGCCAAAAAAGGACTAGCTAGTGCGCAGGCTGGGACAGTAGCATTGTTGATGTAGTGTGTAGGAACCCACTCTCATTGCTTAATCTACCCCCCTGAGTCTATTGCTCTAGAGTTTAAGTCTGAGAGGTCTAGTTTGTTACTCAAAACTGCGCGTACCAGAGTTAGCACTAGAAAGCAGCTGGAATGAAGCACTGACTGATTAGGAATGAAGAATGAGCAACTAAGTGAGACCCCTCTTAGTTATAGCCTCACCTTAGCTCTATGAGACTTGTTACTCAGAGAAAAAGCCAACCAATAATCTCCTAGCATTATCGTGTCTGGTAGAATTTCCTAGATAAGCCCTACCATACACCAGACAGCCCAAAACCCGAGCGTTGTCCGTTTTGCCTAAAAACTTGACCATACGAAAACAGCCACGCTGCAAACGCAATTGTGCAGTCAGAATCAGAAAGACAACCAGCTACGAGGATTTATGGCTGTCCAAACTCAGGCGCCAACTACACTGCTCCAGAGAGCCAACTACGACTACTGATGACGTTACAGCCAAGGGTAGCTGCCGATGGAGCTGGTCATACAAGGGCACAATATCAAAAGCACGAGGAGAAGGAGAACCACATGCTCGGCTTCATGGGGACACGTCCACTCCACCGAGCAGCGCCCCGTTGGCTTTAGCGTCCATCCAGTCAGTCGTTTGCACGAGCATGTACACCAGCCAAGAGGTCACATTATGAGTCAGTGAGGCAGTGCACAGATGAAAAAGCAACAAGGATTACATGATAACCAAGAAAAGGATCTACACCTTTATCTTGTGGGACAGCCTGATCAACTTTCTTATAGCTTTTACCACAGGAGGAAGGAATTCCACGAGTTTGGCCGATTATAGAGGTTTATAGTGGCATTCCTTAGCAATGATGGCCAATCATAGAGGTTTATGGGCATTGTATTCACGTTTTTCATAGAATACAACACAAGTGCCAGTATTTTTCCACGTTGAAGATTTTACATAACTTATTTTGCATGGAATGACCACAATCACATATAGATGTCCTTCGTATTTGAAGTCGAGATCAGTTATTTGGCTAGTCAAGCAAAAATACTGATCGTAGGGATTGGACCCAACCATAACATCTGTGTCTTCCTGGTTGGCGTTGCTAGGCGAATTCCGTGATGTCCTATTTGTTGTTTATCAAAAAGATGCTAGATTTGTTGTCCGGCTGTCATATTCTTACGTCTGCCAAAATATTCACTTTGTCATCTATAGACATGTCAAAAAAGTGACCGATCCACAACGAACAAATTTCTTGCAACATCTTTTGGCCACAAAACGAGTGTGTTGGATTACTGTGTAACCAAAAAAAGGGAGAAGCAGCTTGCAGCAACAGCTCGCGGCGGCGGCTACGAGCATTGGTAGCGCACAATGGCGACACGAGCTAGCATCACCAAGAGCATCAGCGGTCGTGAGCAGCAATAGCAGTGTAGCAGCAAAAGTAGAGGCAATGGCAGCACAGTGGCAGCATTACATCTGCTCCAGCAAAAACAGCAATAGAAGAACCACCGCAGTAGTGGCGGCAGCTACGGGAGCGCAGCAGTAGTGGTAGCGGCCAAAGTAGCAGCAAGCCCGTAGCAGCAATGGCTATCATCTTGCGTAGCATTATTGTTCTGCAAAAATCCCTGATCAGTAGTGTTGTAGAGTAGCATTGCTGTGTAACAGTGTAAAAGCTATGCAGTACTGCGCAGTAGTTGTATAACCCCTGCACAGCCTGGAGCAGGGGGTGACGCGGTAAACCGCCACGCTTTTTTTGGTGGGCATAGTCTGCATCACACCAACCAAAAGAGGAGGGGGAGGACGCTGGCATAAGGTATGCCAGCATAAAAAACGCTCATGTAAACTATGCCAGCAGAAAAAAAAATTGATGACATCATCATCGGCAGTGCTGATGTCAGCAATGTCTAGTTCAAAACATCGTTTTTTTGTCAATGTTTGAACTCCTGGAGAAATGCTATCAGTTTCCTGGTTGAACCAATTTGACCTTCAGCCCCATAGTGATCACTACAATGGTGCCGTATCGTGATAAGGGAAAATGGCTAGGAGAACCCTCCTCTTCCTCCTCTTCGGGCATCATGAGTCCACGGTTGCAGTCACTCGTGATTGACGAGCTTAGTTGGATGTAGGATGGGATGCACTGGCAGCAGTAGCGGCAGATCAAGACGTTGCAGGAGATTGTGGAGCTACTAAGGGGTTGTTCTGGGACCCCACAGCAGCCACCATGAGGATCTCCTGGAGCTGCACCATCCAATGAGAAGTCCACACCCTATACAGCATCGTGGTCTCAGCAACCCTCATCAGAGGTTCACACTTGGAATGAGGAGGAGATAGAGGATGACACACGTGAGGACAAGATCCGTGTCCTTGAGGAGCACACTTGTGAGCTGTGTCAAGGGTCACAACCTCTCACCACGCCACCTTCTCGTCGTCGGGATCACGAACGTCATTCAACAGCGTTCATTTCTGGTTGCGCTTCTCTCACTGGTGGTCTCCAATACCTTGTCCACCATCTCCCAGTCCTGAGATTAACCTCTCCACAAAGGTGTGAACAAAGGACTTTGAGACACCTCCACCCCGTTACGACATTGACATAGGCTTTGATTGTTGGGAGACCTTGTTTCAGTGTGGGCCGATTCTGAGGGCGTTTGGCCCTAGTACCATAGCCAATACCAGATCTGCGACACTCACCGGGTCCACACAGTAGTGAGAACGATACATGGTCTGTTCTACTCCATGCCCCAGGAGACTGTGGTCGACTTTTGTCCCTTCCTGGGTGAGACCAGGACCAGGACTTGAGCATACCTGTACCGAGGCTGGGAGCAGGCCCTGACACTACTCGTTGCGGAGACCCATTCTACTAGGGCGGCTCATCTGCATGAATTTCACACCCTTTGTTAGGGTCCCACGGAGCTTGTAACTAACTACTGGAGGCGTGTGATGCGCTTATATACAAGCCTTGGGAATGGTGGTGGGACGCAATTGTGAGCACTTGAAACCATCATGATGGGGGCGCACCACGTGAAGCTCTTTGCAGGCTTCAACCGTGTGGCCCTCTCTGAGTTGTCGGAGTCACTACAGCTGCATTCATGGACCCATCGCTACGTCCTCCAGGCCACATTGGTTCATGAGGCTGCTCTTTCCCGTCAGTAGAGTCCACTTGTTTCAATACTGATTGTAACCCCTCTTACATGCATGTCCCAGTTCATCAGTCCCATTTTGACCACTTCCTGCTCCTCCTCCTCTACCCTTAGCGACCAGACTCAGGGCATTGTAGTGGTCACACAGGCAAAGGAGGGGTAAAACAATGTGTCAAGGGATAGTAGCAGTAATAGTAACAGCCAGGGAGTAGTGGCAGAGGATATTCTGTCCACTACTACTACAACGGGGACGCTCACTGCTACACAGATTGTGAGCAGCTCCTTGATTGGTTTCGGATCATGTGTGGCCTCTAGGTGGTGCACGAATAGCGGATTTCCTCCGGTGATATATGAACGAGAGGCGCTGCGACCACAATTGTAGCAGAAGAGTCCATTTCACCAGGCAGAAGCGGTGATCTGGACCCTCGGTATTGCAAGTTCGTGGAGCTTTGTCAGCTACCGGTGCTTCATACTCAAGGAGGTGCGAGTGTATTGTCACACCCGAGTGGTCCTGAGATAGCTTGTTCTATTATGTCTGTTCCCCATGATGATGCTTGTGGGAGCTCAGTCAGCTTGGGATGAGGATGGACCTGATATTAGCAAGTGGCTTGACAAGTCACTGATCCGTGCTGTTTGTCATTAACTCGAATCCTCTACTGCATGTCCAAAAGAGGCAGATTGTTTTGTGGCATGTTGTTCAGTGTTGATGACTGGTCATGAGCAGAGTGGCACCTGGATCACTGAATCTATTGACACCCATCACATGACTTGTCGTTGTAGTGAATTTTTTGTGCTCGGTCATGTTGCATGTGTTCGGTCCGTTTACACAAGGTCTGGTCAATCGCTGCAATGGAAATGAGTTTGGGTTGTGTCGTTTGATGGTCTGTCTGACCCTTGTATATGTCTGATTTGCTTTTTATCCCTGCTCTTGAGCTCAATCTGCTCTCTGTTTGTGCATGCACGAGGATGGGTCTCACTGTTGAGCACTCTGCTGACTCTAACACAGTGACTTCTCTTGACACACGTGTCGTCGTGCTTCATACTTCCTTTGTTGATGATATCTTTCATGTATTTTGTTGCATTTCGTATATTTTTTCTCCCCCTCTTTCCTCTGCATGTGTGTTTGTCATTGGTATTGTCTCCCTTGAGCACGATCTCTTGTTAAATTGCTACCTTTTCCATGTGAGCTCGACCACTGTGTCCAAGCTCGTTTATACCCAGCCCGTCCTCGGTCTTGACGCGGCTTCCTTTGAGAACTCGCCCAAGACATGTTTTATTTTAGCATCCATGGTAAGATGCATCATTGCTTGTACCCTAAATCCTCTTCACGGACAATGCGTCCACTCCAAACTTCTTGTTCCTCTCCCAGTCGAGTCCCTCTCAGATCATGGACAGTATTATCTCACTCTGACTGATGACTTCACCCGGATGCAGTGGGTCTACAGCCTCCACCATAAGATCGATGACATCTTGGTACTTTGCCTATGGCTTGTGATGGCCAAGCGTCAGTCTCATGAAACCCTACACACATTCCGCTCGAATCGTGGTGGCAAGTTCTTCAACAAGATGGATGCCTACTTTGCTAAGCAGCGTAGTTTTCACTAGCTTTCTGCCCCTGCTACACCACAGCAAACTGGTGTGTCTGAGCATTGGAATTTCACCATGGAGGATGTGGTTCATGCCATGTGGTTTGAGTGCGGTCTTCCAGAGTCCTTTGCATCTGAGGACATCTCCTACATGACATGGGTCTATAATCGCTTGCCATATGTTCCGCTTCCGAAACATGTCACGCCGTGCGAGCTGTGGTTCGACCATCATGTTGATCTCCATCTCGCTCGCTCGCGTTTGCCAGTTCCTTGCTTGTGTCGGGTACACTGAGGACCAGCAAGGGTCCAAGGTCTCACCTCGGATTCCCATGTGTACCTTCCTCAACATCTCCACGTGATCAAAGGCCCGGCGCTTTCAAGACCATGCTCACCATCAGATTGTCGAGTCTCGAGATGCTCTCCTCTTCTAGGCTCTCATCTAACGCAACCTATTACGTATTCTGACACTGGCCACCGACCACGTTCCTACCTGTGTTGCTTCTTGGCAGATGGAGGGGTCTAGTCCTACGGATGAGTCCATCTGGGTCTCCTCACCCACGGCCTTGTCTCCGCTTCCTGATGATCCGGCCATCTTGGCTGTGGGTTCAGTAGCCTAATCAGTTCCCTCTATCACACCTGGCCCATGCAAGTGTCAGTCCCCTCTAGCACACCTGGCCCTATGCAAGTGTCAGTCCCCTCTAGCATACCTGATCCAGTGCCAATGTCAGTCCCCTCTGTTACACCAGATCCCGAACGAGCGTAAGTCTCCTGTGGCACCCCTGATACTGTGCCAGTGTCAGTCCCCTCTAGCACACCTGATCACGTGCCCGTGTCAGTCTCCTCTGGATTACCTGATCCCGGGCTAGTGACAACATCTCCGGTTGCAGAGAGTAAGTTTGGACTTCTACAGAATTGTACTGGGTTATATGGAATGTATGGAACTATAAAGAGTTCTATGGAGTTGTGCGGAGGTGTACGAGAATTGCAGAGTTGCATGGAGTTTTACAAAGTTGAACAAAGTTTTATGGATTTGTATGAAATCATATGGATTTGTACTGATTTTTGTAAAGACATTTCGTGTACTTAGTTGTACAGAGCTGTACTGAGTTGTACGGAACTGCAAAGCATTGTACGGAGTTGAACAAAGCTTAACAGATTTTTGATTATTTGTACAGAGTTGTACAGATTCATACTAGCTTTTATGGAGTTCAACAGAGTTGTACGGAGTTGTATTTGAGTTGTACATAGTTGTATGGAGTTGTACCGAGGTGTATGCATTTTTCTGGAGTTGTGCGGAGCTGTACGGAGATAAACATTATTGAACAGAATTGCACGGAAAGAGTTGCTGAGCTCTAGTGACCTGTATGACGCCCTACAAATCCATACAGAGTCGTACGGAGGCATACCCAGTTGTACAAAGTTGTACATAGCTGTAAAATTTTATCAGGAGATGTATGGAGTTCCACAGAGTTGTCGAGTGTTTTTCTGAGTTGCCCGGAGTTGTCCGGACTTGTCTAGAGTTGTTCATGATTGTCCAAAAATGCACGGAGTTGTATGGAGTTGAACAAAGTTGTATGAAATTGTACGAAGTTGTACGGAATTGTGCCAAGTTGTACCAAGTTCTACGTAGTTGTATTTGAGTTGTATTGAGTTGTACAGAGTTTTCCAAAGGTGTTCAAAGTTTTACTAAGTTATGCGGAGTTAAACAAACTTGTACAGAGTTGCACTGAGCTGTACAGGGTTCTACAGAGATATACAGAGTTGTTACTTTCTTCTGCAGGATTTTATGAACTTGTACAAAGTTGTTTGGAGTTGCATGAATATTCAAGGGGTTTTATTGGGATTTGCAAAGTTCTAAGGGGTTGTACGGAGTTTCACGGAGTGGTATAAACTTGTAAAGGATTGCATGGAGTTTTACGGAGTTGAATCGAGTTGTGAAGATTTCTAGGGAGTTAGAAAGAGTTTTGCAGAGTAACACAAAGTTTTCTATACTTGTAAAGAGTCTTACGGAGCTGTACATCTTTGTACAGATTTGTACAAAGATTTACAAAGTTGCACAATGTCTTATGAAGTTGTATGGAGTTTTGTGAAGTTGTACAGAGTAGCACAATGTTGTTCTTGGTTGTTCATAGTTGCATGGGATAACATGTGGCTGGCTGGGATTGAACGAGGTTTCATGGGGTTTTACGGGGTTGTACAGGGTTGTACAGGATTGTAGGGGGTTGTATGGAGATGTACGGGGTTGTAGGGGGTTGTACAGAGTTGTATGTAGCTCTACGTAGTTGTACAGGGTTGTACGAAGTTGTACACATTTGTATGGATTTGTAGAGTGTTGAACGGATTTGCATGTGGTCTTACAAATGGGTACATTGTCTTAAGGAGTTTTACGGAGTTGCACAGAGTTGTACGGAATTGCACAGAGTTGTAAGGATTTGCATGTAGTTGTCTGGACTTGTACAGAGTTGTAAAGATTTGTAGGTGATAATATGGAGTTGCATAGAGTTGTGTGAAGTTTTATAGAGTTTTCGAGGGTTGTCAAGAGTTTTATGGGGTTTTATGGAGTTGTACAGAACTATCCGGAGCTGTACGGAGATGTAGAGAGTTGTAGTGAGTTTTTAAAAAGTTGAAGAGGACTGTACAGATATGTTCCGAGTTGTGCACAGTTATATAGAGTTATTCGGAGTGGTCCAGAAATGTGCGGATTGGCCCAGAGTTGTATGGAGGTGTACGGAGCTGTGAGGAGTTGTACGGATCTTTTTTGAGCTATTCTGAGCTGCACAGATTTGCGCAGGATTGTACGGAGTTCTCTAAAGATTTTGGGAGTTGTCTTGGGTAGTCCAAGGTAGTCCAGAGGAGTCCCGAGTTTTTGGGAGTGGTGCAGAGTCGTACCAAGGATTACAGAGTTGTAAAGACTTTTACAGAGCTATACAGAGTTGCATGGTGTTGTATGGAGTTGAATATAGTTGTACGGAGTTGTATGGAATTCTGCAAAGTTAGACTGAGTCTTACAGAGATGAACAGATTTGTTCAGAGTTGTACAGAGTTGTACATAATTATGCAGAGTTGTACGGAATTCTACAGAGTTTTACAAAGGATAACGGAGTTTTACAAAGATGTATGGTATTGTACGGAGACGTATAGAGCTGTCAATTTTTGTCCAGTGTTTTCCGGATCTATACGTAGTTATCCAGAGTTGTACGTGTATGAAAAATGAAGAAAGTGAAAGAGGAGAAAACCAAGGAGCGGAAACGATGGAAGATGCGAAGGCAAACAATCCTGGCAAAGAGAAGAGGAACAATGAACTGAGTGAGGGAAAATGATGTAATCAGAACAGGTTCTTAAGTTCTAGTTTTGGAGAGAGTAGGCCCACTATGGTGGGAAGTACAAGACGCGTAGCTGCAACCACCGTGCTTCTACTACTGTTGGGTTGCATGGAGTCGATTTGTGATACCATATTGGTGGTTTTTTTTTTTTTTNTGCGAAGGCAAACAATCCTGGCAAAGAGAAGAGGAACAATGAACTGAGTGAGGGAAAATGATGTAATCAGAACAGGTTCTTAAGTTCTAGTTTTGGAGAGAGTAGGCCCACTATGGTGGGAAGTACAAGACGCGTAGCTGCAACCACCGTGCTTCTACTACTGTTGGGTTGCATGGAGTCGATTTGTGATACCATATTGGTGGTTTTTTTTTTTTTTCTCTCTCTCTCTCTTTGTACGTGCGCCGCTGGTTGCTTTCCATTCGTGGAGATCAGGGAGCATGCAGCCCATGATGTGGACAATTCCACAATGCCGGGCCCGTGGTATGTTGGCACTTGGTCCGTTGCGTGGACGATTTCGTGCTTTGTACTTGCTCTTTATTGATGCTTGCCGGAGTGCCAATGACCGGTTGTGTGGTTCGGTCTGCTGGTTTGACGGCGGAACACAGAGGGCTTTGCTGTCTGAGTTGTTGGGCTTGACAGGTGGGAGAGGTGAACCGCCTCCGAGAGGGGGAAATGGGGAATTCCGAGGCTGCCTGTCTGTTGTTGTGTGGACTTTGAGCCAACACAGCTCCACACGGTGATTGTGGCACCACATGTCTTTTAGATTTTACGAGACTGCTTTATCACCTACCAAATTGCCAATGTGATGCACTTGGTATGTTCCGGGGTCCAGGTTAGTGGGTGTGTAGCTGCTAGAGTTTTCTCGGTGGTCAACACCCAGGCACCCGGAGACATGTTGTTGTTAGCTACCGAGCTAACCACCTCTGGTAGAGAAGCTGCAAAGCCAAAAAAGCTCACAAAGGTCTTTACAACTTCTTCCTTTGTTGACATGTGTCATGCACCCCTAACTTAACCAGACATACAATTCACCTTCAAGAGTACTAATGCCTTAGCATTACATCTCAAGAAGAGCTCAAGTCGTCAATACGCAAGAGAGCATCAAACAAGGGTTAATTGATAGGCATGCAAGACAAGTCCTTTCATAGCTGTCTGTCCAGTCCTAGAACTCAACAGCACATTCCTGGGGAGTGGTCTGACCCAGCCACATCACCAATAGACTTGCGCTATGGGCTTGACACATCACCTAGTGTCAAGGTGACAGACCAACCATGTAGCCTCCAAGAAGCTATGGACTTTCTTTCGTGGAAGCTTCCATAAAGATCATGATGTGCATGGGGCCATGATCGAACTCATGACCTCTCACTTGGCCAAATCAACAAAATGGCCAAGTTAACCACTCACCCACATGGTGTAATCATAGGTGATATCTCACATGAGACAGAGCATAGTTGAGTCACACCACAATGGATCCAGGGGTCATACCTCCACAAGGGGCAGAGCATTCTTGATCCCTCCTACAACACTTACCAAGGGTCAAAAACATTGAACAGTTTTGGGGCACGAGGAGACCTGAGGTTGTGCTGGTCGAGACCAGCGCACCTGGTGGGTCATACGGGTGCGACGTGGAGACCCAGAGCCTTGAACGAGTGTGGGCGTGTCGGGAGCTTGTGCCTTTCCTGGCGCTTAGTTATGTGCCTTGCTTGTCGGTCGAGACCCGGGCACCCAGAGACGTGTTCCGGGGTCACGAGGAGACTTGCCTTGCACGCTACGATCATGTCCAGCTCGTCGAGCTGATCATTCTAGTTTAAATGACGAATCTTTCTGGAAGCCTTTGCAGGAAGTTACAACCAGGCAAGTGTTTTAGCCTCGGCTGGGCCGTTTTGGCAGTTTGCATAGTTTTGCGCTAGTTGCGCCTAGTGTGCAGCCAAATGTGACTTATTGTTGTGGCTAATTATAGTAAATCTCTCTACACATGTTTTCTATGAGAGCGTATTAGACAGCCTCTTTGTGTCGCCTAGACAAACCCTTGCCGTTTCGTGTCCAACGTGTGTTGACGCCACGAACTGACTAAGCATTGATGCCCAATCAACGGCAAGTTCACTAGGAAGCTTCCTGCAATCTTCTCACTGATATTGGGAGTCGGAGATAGAACAAAGATAGGGATGAACCTTGTGCCGCCGTGTTATCCTTAATAGTTTTTCTGACAGTCTCCTGCAAGGTCACACAATAAACTCATGAATGTGAGGGAGAGGTTGAAGAGGTTAGGGAGGGATTGAAGAGATGAGTATGCGGCACCTTGAGGCAAGTGGAAGTTTTGCTGACAACCACTTGCACGGGCTCAAGGTGCATAGCCAAGAAGGAGGATCATGTGCTGTTGATCTGATCCTGGGAGTATGGCTGAGGGGGAACCAGCAATTTGGGAGTAGTTTGAAGAGGAGGGTGGAGCGGCGAGAGTAACCATGGTCCCTGAGTGGGAGAAATGGAGAAACTAGGTGCAAGATGTGGACGTGCTACTTCGATGAGGGAGAGGAGAATGTGGGCAGTTGGGTACTTCGTGTCTCACCCCTACATAACTTGAATGCCAACTACACCTCGTTAGGAGTCCCTACATGCGAACGTTGGTTTCTTTGGGATAAGATCACTCTAGCAGACCTCTTCGCGAAACACATCTCCTCCTCCTAGACACCCCGGCCCGTCAGCATACAGTGGCGGACATCCTAGACACCCCACCTCTGTCATGCATCAGCGATTCTCTGTGGGGGTCCCTCCTTCCTCCATTCTCTCCACCACACAAGATGCTTCACTGTTTTGGACGTGGCTGGCTTCCCTAACCCTATGGTCTTCCACTTCTTAGACGGCCCTCATCTGGCATCCCAAGTATGCTGGTTTTTTGTCACATCTCTCATTGTGCTCTGTTGTGTCCTCCCGGCTTGTGTACATCGGCGTATAGATGATTGACGGTGAGCCTCGACGATGCTGGAGTGTCTTCCGGTGGAGCCAACGCACGCTGAGGCCTGCACGCACTTCGCTAGAGCCTCCTCCCTCCGGCGACATGTTCAGCTCCATCGGCAGGCCTCCTTGACGGTCGGGCCGCCGGCGGTCACTGCCGCTGCAAATGTTGTCTACATGCGTCCAGTACTGGATCTGACTGTACCATGGTGTCTGTAGCGTCATGCTCTGCTTAGGGTCCAAGTCTCGTGTTAGCATGGCACTGTTGGCACTATGGACTATTGTAGGCACTTCCTGGGTTAGGGCATCCATACCTCCTCGCTGCTATTTTTCTAACCGTTCCTGACTGCACGACTGCGTTTGCAGCGTTGGTATTATGGTATGGTCCAGTCTTTAGGCAAAACGGACAACGCCCGGGTTTTGGGATGTCGGCCATGTGGCAAGGCTCACCTAGAAAACTCTGCCTGCCAAAAAATGGTCATTTTTCTGATTGGCTGGTTAGTTGAGTAACAAGATCTATGGATCTTGGGGGGGCTAGAACTTGGAGTGGTCTCCCATTGTTGCTCATTCTTCATTCCCAATCAGTCACTTCAAGTTTTCAGCTGCTTTCCGGTGCAAACACTGGCGTGCGCATTTCTGAGTAACAAACCCAGAGCACTCAAACTTCGACTCTAGAGCGGCAGACGGAGTGGGAAACAGACTAAGCAACGAGCGTGGAAGCCTGCACGCTGCATCAACAATGCTACTATCCCAACCTGCGCTTTAGCACAGTTTCGAGCTTGGTATCAGAGCTAGAGCGTAACAGCAGCAGTAGACAACAAGCATACAGGTGCCTGATTACGCCAATGGACTCCCATACGTACCAGTGCAGGGGAAATGCTACCGGATTCTTTCTGGCAGCATTGACCCGCCTACTGGCGGCATCAGAATATTTCCCACGACCACTGGGCCAAGGGAAATGCTGGCGGATTTTTCCGGCAGCACTGATCCCCACGCGTGACGTGAGGGGGTGAGCGGCAAGCCGCGCTAGACACCTGCAGGCGACAATGCACGCAGCGACGTCATCTAGGTGTAGTAACTAGCAACAGCAGCAAGCACTAGCAACAGCTTGTAGCAGCAGCAACAGCAGCTTCTAGCAGTAGGAAGCAGTGGCAGGAGTAGCCAACATCAGTTGTGTATAGTAGCAGTAGCCAGCAAAAGCAACCCATTTTTTCCCCATCTAACCATTTGTGTCTTGTATTATGAGTTGTCAACGTTGACCACACATAGTGAAATTCTTTGGTTATGCTCAGTGACACATGCCTACTTTGGTTGGTCATGGTGCATGGTAGCCACACCGTGCTACTGCTTATTGAAGGTCTTTGTACTTACTAGTTGATAACCAGTGTTTTCAAACTGTTTTTTGTCCCTCTTACTATTTTTTACTTGTATTATGATTTGGCAACATTGATGTAGCATACGAGCCATTTTTAGGATTAAAAATGGCGTTTGAGGGCGCTCGAGACCGATGTCTCGACAAGTTCACGTCTGAAAAATAACATTGGGCTAGAGTCTAGTTTGACTCTAGCCCGGATTCGGTCCATAGGTCGGATTTCAGGCAAGAGGAGTGCCGCGATGGAAGATCCATCGCGTCACTCCTCCTCCTCTCTAGTTGACCGCTAGGGTTCTATTCCCACGTGGATGTGCCACGTGGAAAGATAGGGTTTTAGGTTGTATGTTTACAAGAATACCCTATGACGACTACGTCCATATGTGGCGCGGTTCGTCTCAGCCAAAAGGGCTGAGATGACCATTCGCTACTCCTCCTTGGATTACACTTTATGAGGGCCTAAGTTTTGGGTTCAGAAGTTAGTCGCAAAACAGCCCACGGCTGTTACATTGGCATCAGAGCCAAACGCTTCCGCGAGACAAAAAAAAATGGTACGGGCTACATGTGGCCGTCGGATTGACAGATTGACGGACAGCATTAGCCGACGATGCAGTTCAGTGTCCCCAGAAAAACGATTGGACTGTTCGTCCAAACGCCGCCTGATCAGCGGACAGAGCATCACGAGCGACGAGCCGACAACTCGAGTGAAAAAAATCCTCGCAACTGCCGAGGGCCGATGACCGCCGGCTGACCAAATGCCGCCCGACTGGCAACGGGCACTCGTCGGGCTAGGACGAGATCTCGGAGAGCTCATCGCGAGCCCGGCAGAGGGGAGAGGTCTT
>SZWC01017103.1:33266-43448 GCA_023375785.1 Penium margaritaceum
GAGGAGGGGGAGAGTGTTCGCCACCCCCCTCCCCCGCCTCTCTTCACATGGGCCGAGTGCCCATTGGAGAGGAAAGGATGCGTCTCCCTTCCCTCCCCCCCTCCCCCCGTGTCTTCAGACTCGAGCCAATGGAGGGAGAGAGGGGACATTTTCCTCTCCTCCCCGCTCTCACATGGGCCGACAGCCCATGGGTGAGGAGAGGGGGTGTTCGCCCTCTCCCCCCCCTCCTTCAAGATGGGCCGACGGTCCAAGGGGAGGAGAGGGGACGTTTTCCCCTCCTCCCCATTCCCACATGGGCCGAAAGCCCATGGGGGAGGAGAGGGGGTGTTCGCCCTCTCCCCCCCGCCCTCCTTCAAGATGGGCCGATGGCCCAAGGGGAGGAGAGGGGACGTCTTCTCCTCTCCGCCCGCTCTCACATGGGCCTATGGCCCATGGGGGAAGAGAGGGGACGTTTCCCTCTTCCACCCCTTTCACGCGGGCCGACGGCCCAGGAGGGAGGAGACGGGTGACTCCACCTCCTCCCCTCCCCAAACAGACGTGGGCCGACGGCCCATGGGGGAAAATAGGGGGCGTCTCCCCCTTTCCCCCCCTCTTCACGTGGCCGATGGCCAATGGGGAAGGAGGGAGCCGTTCCTCCTTCTCTCCCCCCCCCCTCTCCCGAGGGCCGATAGTCCAAGGAGGAGAAGAGGAGGTGATCCTCCATCTCCCCCCTCTCTCAGAAGGATCGACGACCCAAGGGGGAAGGAGACGGGGCGTCTGTCACTCTGCACCCCCCTCACAAGGGCTCACATCCAAAGAAGGAAGGAGGGAAGGAAGTTTCCTCCCTCCTCCTCTCCCCGGCAGAGGGATGGCCCCGCACACAACGTCTTCGGTTAGTTGAAGCACTTACACAAGATGTCCGTGCGCAAGTGGCACAGTTGGTAGACTTACGGCCTCATTCCTGTTGGTCGGGAGTTTGATTTCGAATGAGAACTTTTATTCTCAACTCCAAAACACTCTCTATTTTTTAACCCAGTTGGTTCCACACAAACAGGAGGGTAAGTCCTCCGTTTGGTATCCGTTTTGGACGCCGTAAAAACCACTCTGAAACTTAGACTAAGATTCATAATTTCTTTCCACAAAAAAAGCCTCTCGGTGCCACTAGCATTAGAAACAAGGACGATTTTCTCAAGCCCGGGATTGGCCGTGTCGATCATGGGTTTGCCATCATGACGTGGTAAAAAGCTCCGATTGAGCTCTACAATATTTCTGGTTTTATGAGATATTCTAAATCAAATTCCATATGAATGGAAAAAAATGGGGAAATCGATCATTTTCCCAGGAGACCATGGGGTGTCATTTTCAAAGGAACAAGTTGATACAAGTCATCACATCCTTGGTGCGGGGATTGCGAGGCAGGTGGAAGATATTTCGGCGAAGGGAGGGCCATTTGAAAGACATATCAGGATATTTTTCTTTGGATTTTATGTCATATGATGGGCTGATTTTATACAGAGCAAGAAGACGTGAATGGATCTGAAGGAGAGGGGAAGGTAGCACTACATGCACGACCTTTGGACGAGCAGGTTGGCCAAACAGTTTGTGGTCTATTGAGACGAACACATGAGTAATCGTTTTGCTTTGGGCCATTTGTGGGCAAGCTCATGAGTGGGGACAAAGTTTTAGGGAATGGTGAATTTATAATACTTAGCTCAAAACTGTGCTAAAGCGCAGGTCGGGGCAGTAGCATTGTTGATGCAACGTGCGGGCTTCCATGCTCGTTGCTTAGTCTGTTGCCCCCTCAGTCCGCCGCTCTAGAGTCGAAGTCTGAGTGCTGTGGGTTTGTCACTTAGAAATGCGCGTGCCAATGTTAGCATCATAAAGCAGCTGAAAACTGGAAGTAACTGATTAGGAATGAAGAATGAGCAAAAACGAGAGACCCCTCCAAGTTCTAGCTCCCCCCCAGATCCGTAGAGCTTGTTACTCAACGAACCAGCCAATCAGAAAAAGGACCATTTTCTGGCAGGCAGGGATTTTTGGGTGAGCCCTTCCAGATGGCCGACAGCCCAAAATCCGGGTGTCGTCCGTTCTGCCTGAAAACTGGACCATACCATAAAACCAACACTGCAAACGCAGTTGTGTGGTCAGAAACAGCTAGAAAAACAGCAACGAGGAGTTATGCCTGCCATAACCCAGGAAGTGCTTATAGTATTCCATGGTACCAACAGTGCTATGCTAACACGGGACTTAGACTCTACGCAGAGCATGACGCTGCAGACACCATGGTACAGTCACATCCAGTGTTGGACGCATGCAGACAGCATCTGTAGTGGCAGTGACCGCCGGCGGCCCGACCACCGAGGAGGCATGCCGATGTAGCTGAGCACGTCGCTGGAGGGAGGAGGCTCCAGCGAACTGCGTGCAGGCCTCAACGTGCCTCGGATCCACCAGACGACACTCCAGCATCATCGAGGCTTGCTGTCAATCATGTGCATTCCGATGTACATAAGCTAGGAGGACACAACAGAGCACAATGAGAGATGCGGCAAAAAACCAACACTCCTCCATGACTCACACGCGCAATGCACATGGGCGGGCAGCGACACATTCAACAGGTAGACTCCCCGAGGGCACATGGAGACGCAGGCTGGGACAAAGAGTGGAACTCATGGTCACACGCCGAACGAGCTCACAACCTTCTTGAACGAGTCACGCTTCAGTACCTACGTCAACAAGTTAGCCAGCTGCCGTGCAGTCGCAACCCACACAATGTTGACGCTGACGTCATGCAACAACGAACTCACATAGTGATACTCAATATTGATGTGCTTTGTACGTGTGTGATGCACGCCGTTATCGTTGGTGATGGCCATGGCACTCTCATTGTCACAATGCAATGTGATGGATGCGACAGAGTGACGTATCTCGGATAACAGACGACACAACCACACGCTCTCACATGCGCCTAAACCAAGGGCTACGTACTTAGCCTCAGCAATGCTGTGTGCAATACACCCTTGCTTGCTAGTGTGCCAGGATACACCCATGCCGCCAATTAGAAAGATCCATCCTGTGCGACTCTATCGTCCCAACTGCTGGCCTAGTCACTGTCGGTGTAGCCCACCGCGAAAACAGACGGATGTCGGTGGAACATGAGACCTCGCCGTGGAGTCGAGATGACATAGCGGAGTACTCGGATTGCAGCCTCAAAGTGGAGGTGACACGAATCCTGAGAGAATTGAGCCAGGAGGTTGACGTTGAACGCGATGTCTGGGTACGTTGTCGTCGCGAGGAACATTAGTGACCTGATGACTCGCAGATACATGGTCACGTCAACTGGCTCTTCCACAACGGCTAGGTCAGAGTTCTTCAGCTTCACCTGGCCATTGTGTGACATGGATGAGGATGCGCTTGGTACGAGGGGCAGGTCCTTGGCAAAGCGAGTGGACAGAGTCTATACATAGGCAGCCTGATGGACGTGCAGGATGCCCTGGGAGCTCGAGCTCCATGCCCAGGAAGACTCAAGTAGACTCGAGATCCTTCATGTGGTAAGTGGTGTGCAGCAGGTCCTTGACGCGCTGGATGGCAGCCACGTCTCACGACGCAATGAGAAGATCTTTGACGTAGACCAGAATAGCGGCGAAGGTCTAGTCTCGCGGGGGTGATGAACAGTGCGGGGTCACCACTACTACGCAGGAGGCCGCCGCGGAGGAGCGAGCGACTAATCTCCTGGTTCCAGCACCAAGGCGACTGATTCAGGCCATAGAGGGCCTCCCGCAGCCGTCAAACCTTCCCAGTGATGTCGTCAAAGCCTAGAGGTTGTACCATGTGGAGCTCCTCACCCTCCAGCGAGCCATGGAGGAAAGCGTTGCTTATGTCCATCGGATGCAGCTCCCACTTGTGTTGGGCAGCCAGGCTGAAGAGCGCCCGCCTAGTGGAGAATCGGTCAACTAGGAAAAAGATCTGGTCGTAATCAACCCTAAGGATCTGAGTAAAACCCTTGGTAGTGATGCGGGCCTGGTACTTGTCCAAGGAACCGTCCGGCTTCCATTTGCGCTAGAAGACCCATTTGGCACCGATAGCCTTCCGACATGGAGGGAGATCAACAAGGTCGTACACGTGGTGTTGCCGGAGTAGCGAGCTCGTCGGGACAAGCAGCATCCCAATGTGTGGCCTCGGGGGAAGCTCGAGCCTTGCATAGGGTGGCTGGGTCCTCCGCGCATGCCGTAGAGCAGACTGCAACGGCGTGTGCATCTCGAGTTATTGGTGGGATGCGTCTGAGTGAAGCAATGATGGCATGCCGATGCTCCTAATGGAGCATGGCATAGCCCAGTGAAGAGCCCGGATGGAGGCCTGCAATAATGGCTGAAGTGGTTAGGCCGAGGGCCTTGGTGCCTGGGTCCCCACTCACTATCGTAGGAGTGGAATAGACACGTGGGGCGACGGGGGACCGAGGCACCACAGTGTGCGGTGTGGTGGTTTGCGCACTCACTAACGGCATGGGCCACGTGTGTAGCGCGGTAGGGCAAAAGATGGTACCGAGTCCGAGGTCCTGGTGAAGGCAGATGGGGCTACTAGTACGGAGCGACCACCGGACGCGGACAGGTCTGCTCGTGTAGAGGGTCCAACAGACTTGACAGGGGCTATCGGCCTGGAGGGACCAGCGGACGTTACTAAAGCTGCCATGCCGGAGGGACGAGTGGATGCAGACGGGTCTGCCGGCTCGGAGTGACTAGCAGATGCGGACGGGGCTGCCGGCGCGGAGGGGCTGGCGGACGCGATTGGGGCTGCCGGCGTGGAGGGGCCAACAGACGCACCGGGGCTGCCGGCCCAGAGGGGCCAGTAGACGCGACAAGGGCTGCTGGATCGGAGGGACCAGCGGACGCGACTGGGACTGCCAGCCTGGAGGGGCCTACGGACGCGACCGGAGCAGCCGGCCCAGAGGGGCCAGCGGACGTGACTGGGGCTCTCGGCACGGAGGGGCCAGTGGACGCGACTAGGGCTGCCGGCCCGGAGGGGCCAACGGACGCGACTGGGGCTGTAGGCCCGAAGGGGCCAGTGGACACGGCTGGAGCTACCAGCCCGGAGGGGCCAGCAGACGCAAATGGGGTTGCCGGCCCGGAGGGGCCAGCGGATGCGACTGGGGCTACCAACTTGGAGGGACCATGTGATGTGCCGCCCGGAAGCGACAGGAAGGGGGACGGACTCACCACTCCCCCCCGCGACGGTAGGGACACCAGCGTGGCGGAGCAAATGAGGTTACGAGGAATAGTTCCTCAAAGAAGAGGGCATCGCGAGACTCGATGATGTGCTGGGAGGGATCCCAGAAGTGCCAGGCTTTGGATTGACGAGAGACACCGAGGAAGGTACAAGGACTACCGCAAAGGGTGAGCTTACCGCCCTACTACGGGATGGGCAGCCACACAATGGCCACGCAGTCCCAGTTGGGCAGAGGTTAGTACACTAAGCGCACCACTGCTGGTACGGCGTGGACAGGCGGGGAAGGGGTCCGTGGGGAATCCGATTCCAGACCCACATCATGTAGGTCATGGCTTCGAAATAGAAGCCATCGGAGAGGCGAGACTCGACCTGCATGGTGCGGACGGCATCAGTCATGGTACGGTTCCACCACTCAAAGACGTCGTTCTGGGCCATTGTGTAAGGCTCCGACGTCTCATGGTGGATGTTGCGAGAGGCGAGAAAAGTCGTTGTCTCTCCCATGTACTCGCCACCGCGATTGGAGCAAAAGCGGCAAAAAGGCTGACCACACTCGTGCTCCGCACGGACAAGCTGATCTCTAACGGTAGGAGGGATATTGCTCTTCTAGTGAAGGCAGAATACCTAGCAGTAGCGAGAGTAGTCTTCAGTGAGAGTGAGGACATAGCCGCCATGCTCCTCGACGAACTCGATAGGGAGAGGACCCATGACATTGGAATGGATGAGGTCCAGAGGGGCGGACGGATGGGAGAATGACTTAGGGTAGGTGGACCAGTGCATCTTGCCCTAAGCGCAGTCAATGCACTCTGTGGGGCACGGCAAGGGGAAGGAGTCCGAGTGAAGGCCCTTGGCTGGCTGGGTGTGGAGCATGCCATCGAAGATAGCAGAGTGGACGTGGCAAGGGCGGTGGTGCAAGAGACGTGTGTCCTGTGGTGAGAGTGTGCTAGTGACAAAGACATGGCCCGTCCGTGTGGATGGGGAGGGAACGGAGGGAGGGGAGGACAGACGAGGTACGTACCACAGGTTGTCACGGGCGGTGGCGTGCAGAACGATAAGACCGGATGGACGTAACAACACAATGCCAACGCCATGCGAGTTGAGAACATCCATGCTCATGCGGTCAAGGGAAGTGAAGGTCAAAAGGCTGAGTTCAAGACCAGGGACAAAGAGGACGTCCATCACGAAGACATCACTGGTAGGACCACGCAATCAAACAACACCGACACCGCGGACAGGTAACACATGCCCGGAGCCCGTCCGGACACCGGACACATTGTCAACAAGACCAAGCACACTGAATGCCTTGCAAGAGGCGGTCATGTGATTCATGCCCATGGAGTCGATGATCCAGGTCTCGGCAGGGTCCTGGACCGGAGTCCCCTAATCACTAACGGTCACATGGCAGCAAGCAAGAGACGCGGATGCGGTGGATGGTGGTGCGAACCGAGACTGCCAATCATCAAGCCACGCCATATCGTCAGAGAGGGATAGAATAGAGCACGGGAGACGACGAGGCAGACGAGGAAGTAGGACACGACCACATCTTAGTCTTAGACATGCAGGACAGGGAAGACGGGTAGGAGGTGATGCAACTCGCACTTCCCTGGGGGGGAGGGGGAGGCAGGCCGAGCTGGAGCGTGATGATCTGCTCCAACTCATGCTCACGGGTGGACAGTCAGGAAGTGTAGATTGAGTGTGGAGTGACAGCGCCGGAGCCTAGAAAAAAGGAGGACTGCACCGGAGATGGGAACAGAGGCGCCGACGGCTACGGATGATGTTTCTACGAAGCTTGCAGCGGCTGGACCAGTGTGGCTGTCGGAGGAGTGGAGTTGCTAGACGGGGCGGAGGCGTCAGGGCTGACGTTAGCTACGGTGGGAGAGATGATATGGCGCTCATGATGGAAATACATGATGGTGATGACACGCGCCTCGTCCATCGGTAACAGGCATGTATACCACCCGTGTCCTGGCTGGCCACAATTGTGGCAGATTGAGCCACCACCACTAGACCCGGTCGGCTGTTGCTGCTGCTGCGGGCCCTTGCCCTTCTTGCCCTTGCTTTTTGTCTTTGATGACAACAAGGAGCTGGTGGATGCAACTGCTGTAGGAGAAGCGATGACCAAGGAGGTGATGGTAGGGGAGGCGAGGGCCTCTGTGCGCTGGATACGGGACTCTAGACGAGCTTTCTCAATCCTGAGAAAGAGCTTGTATGCCCAGGGCATGAGGGTGCCATAGGCTGCCATGGTGGAGAGGATGTCCTGGGTGTAGTGGACGAAGATATCGGCGTATGCGTTGGTGGCACCACGCTTGATGATGAGGAGTACAGCCAGAGGGGGTGGAACAGAGGTGCCTAGGTGATGGAGGATGTCCTCAGTCCACTGCCAGTAAGAGGTGACAGTCTCGGTCTCCCCCATGTCAAGGGAGTTGAGCTCTCGTAGCAGAAAACTGGTCTCAACCTCGCTGGATAGACGATGGGGACGGATGAGGACATGCCATGCAGCTGCAGGGTCTGGGGTCTTGCCAGTGGTAAAGTTGTCGAGGAAGGGCTCTATGGCTAGGCGTGACGCCGGAGGAGCGATTAGGATGAGGGCGCTTACGGTGCGATCAACATCATACAGCTGGTCAGCCTGGGTGGAGTCGTACAAAAGAGTGTATTATTCCCACAGGCCCTCACCCTGTGCCTAGATGCAAAGGCTGAGCTCCCAGCTCCGGAAATGCTTGCCGGCCTGAAGCGGTGGGGGCGGGATCTCAAAGTCCTTTGGCGTGCGGCCGGCACCAAGAGTGGAACCGAGGACTGAAGTTCCTATCTGTCGATGGTGCTGGGTCTACTACTACAGCAGGTAATGCGTGGTAGCAAGCACAGCGGGGCTGGCATGCCCAGGAGGAAGGAAAGGCGGCAAGGCACTGGTGTGAGTCTGTGATGCCAGTGGTTGTAGTGCTGTAAGTTGTTGCGTGAGTGCGGCAAGCTATTACTGAATGGCGGCCAGGGGGTCTGAGGCACCGTTGATGAAGCCTATGAACTGATGTTCTTACTGCTGTTGCTACTACTGCTACTGCTGTAGCTATTACAACTGCTCCAAGAACGGGGGACTGGGGTTCCCTCCAACAGAGGAGGAGCCCTCTCCATTGGGGATGTCAGCCATGGTGTTTTGTTGTCCCTCTTTGTTCCTTTTTTTCTTTCTTTTGTTTTTTGTGTCATTTTTTGTGTGCTATTGATGTCAGCAGTGGCGTTAGCAGTAATGTCAGCCAAGGATGGCTGATGTTAGCAGCTACTATTCCGTTATCTGTAGGGTTGCTACTAATTGTTTTTGTGTTATTGACGTCTGCAGTGACGTCAGTTGAGGACTGCTGACGTCACTAGCGGCTATTGCTGGAGTCGTTGCTGTGTTAGCTGCAAGGTAACTATTGTTGTTGCTCCGGCTACTACTGCTGCTGATGTTGGTCTGCTGTTTTTACTACGGCTGCTACTACTGTGGTTGTTTTTGCAATAGCAATTGCTGCTACTGTTGTAGTTGAAACTACTGCTGCTGCTGCTATGGTTGCTATTGTAGCACGAGCTGTTGCTGCTGTTGCTGCTGCTCCTGCTATTGCTGCTACTCCTGTTGTTGCTACTACTGCTGTTACTTTTGCTACTGCTACTACTACAACTACTGCTGTCGCTAAGCTGTTGTGTCCTACTATAGTTGTTGTGGCTGTTGCAGCAGCTGCGGTGGTGGTCGTAGCCGCTGTAGGGCCACTTGTGGAGTGGGGGATTTTTTGTGTTCCCTTTTTTTCATTTGTTAAAGCAAGCTCGCTGCTCATTGTGAGCAGCGAGCTCGCTGTTCGTTGTGAGCAGCGAGATACAAGCAGCGAGTTGCGAGCAACGAGCCCGCTGCTAGTTGCTCGCTGCTCGCTAGGAGCAACGAGCTCGCCACTTGCAGCTTGCTACGAGAAGCAGGCTATGAGCAGCTGTAGCTGCTACTACTGCTGGCCGCTGCTCATAGCAAGCAACGACATGCTACTGCTGGCTGTTGCAGCTGTTGTTGAAGCTACTGCTGCTGGCTCCTGCCGGCTGCTGCTCGCTACTGTTGATAATGTTGCTCGCGGCTGATGCTGCTGCTATTACGAGCTGCTGCTGCTGGGTGCTGCTGTTGCTTGCTGTTGCGAGGTGTTGCTGCTTTGAGCTGCTCATAGCATGGGTCCTTCAATTCATTCAGGTAGCCCACCAAACACGCTTTGTGGCTACTACTAGGAAAGACCTTTGGCATGACTGCCTCAAGGAAGAAACAATTCAGCATTACTTCTTCCCTCTAAGAGATTTAGTGGACTCACACTCCACCTTGGGTTCCTGGACCAGGCATTCTTCCCCCGGCTACCCACTGACGTGATTGAGTTTTCGCTTGGCCCCTTTGAACCTCTGGCCCACAACAATGCCCAGTTGATGATACATTCTTCCCCTTTTCACCTCATTTGACAGTAATATTAGGCCCAATCATATTCTTCACGGACAACAAAGATATTTGCGACATATATTGTCATTTTAAACCATAACATATGGATAACATCCTCTTTTTACACAGCTCTGTGTAACAAGAAATTTTTGTTTTACTTAAAACTTTTGAATCTGACTCATTTCACCCTATAGGGCTCTGTAACTTCCTCATCCAGGATTCGTGTTGCATGATGCTTCTTTCATCTACCTCCTAGCTTTGGTGGAAACATCCTTATCAGTACCCCTTGCTATAAAATCTGGGTGATGGGGTTCAACCCCCTGGAAGTTTCGGTGCTAATTTGGCTCTCCCGCCTTAGCCGATTACGACCATGGGCAAAAGAAAAACAAGAGGTAGGTGTGGCACGCAAAGTGTGCATACGGTTACATAGTAACCGAGCCGAAGTCTTTCTATTAATATGCCTCAAGAGAGAACGGATAATTCCCCGCGGTCTGGACCACATAATGGAAGGATTTCCATGAAACTGTGTCATAATGGTACATCATCCATAGTTTGTG
>SZWC01017104.1:0-30281 GCA_023375785.1 Penium margaritaceum
GGTAGGCCGCCGCCTGTCGTCGCGCCGGTGTCACCAGGGCCGCCTGCCTCAGGGATCTGCACGAGTATGGACACGGCCGAGTGGTCACAGTAAACTGTACAGAAACGGCACAAATCACAACACGCCCAACGCGCCCCATGGTCCCTTTCACCCTCCTCTATCAACGACGTATGTTGCGGATCAATCATGGAAAATTGCCTTAGCTCGTGTCAACATTTCCCTTCGGAATTCTTTGAAATGCAACATTATAATATCTCGGAACAACGTCAACATACCCTCGCTCATGTGTGTGTACCTTGGTTATGTTTACCTGGTGAATGGATGGACATTTGGGCTCAACCCTATTCTTCCAAGGGAAGAATAGGGTTGACCCTAAACTTCCGGCCATATTGAGGTGGAAAAGAATGGGTTGGCTAAATGATTGGGTTGAGAGCTAGTGCCTCGAGTGGACCCCTCGAACATGAAAAGCATCTTTACGTAACCAGAGGGAGGATGGTTGTTACAATGGAGAAACGTGGAGCATAAGCCTGGTAAGAACATTACAACAAAGGAGACACTGTTCAATGGCCTCATCGTAGAGGTTGTAGGGACAGAGGCAACTCTTTTCCATGGTTTATACCATGTGTATGATGGACACGCAGGGTGGAGTAACAGCGGATTCAACTAATAATACTCTGAATATAAAGATGTAGTAGCGGTGATGAGTCATTTCAAACGATAGAAGGGAAATTATTTGTATGTAGGAATATTACTAAAGCCCCATGAGGTAGGCAATGGCTTTGCCACAAATTGTCACCATTAAAAATGTTAACAATGTTCACACTATTGGTGGTTTTCTTGTAAGGATGAGTGCATGCCAGTAGATTCTGCACTACCTCACATCTAGTCACAGGATTCACCTCTTTTCAAGCTCATCACTTTGTGAAGACACATCATGATTGAGTAGGATGAGTTGCTTCACTCTGGGCTCCAAAGATTACTCCAAATGATTGATTATGTCAGAAGAACAAAGCTAAAAGATAACGACATTCAATTATACTAATAATTATGTCCTAGTATCCTGTCGTATCCTTCATTCTTCATTCCTAGTAGTGTAAAAGTTCCGAAGTGCAGAGAATTATCAAAGATGTTTCTTCATCAGCACATCGTGCATTTATGTCCACTCGCATGCTTCTTGCATGTCCTTGCCTGACCCGTATCCGCCCTCCTTTATAGTTATTTGCACAGGGATCAAGAGACTCTATCAACCTTACTCGAGTTGTTTATTGCCTTTAGCTCTCCTTGCTCTGGGTCCTTGTTCCCCGCCTTGCTCCAAGGAGAATTATTAGAGAATATTTGCCAGTTGTGTACAATGAATACCAATGTATACATTTTGTTCCAATGTGAATTGCACCCAGTTGTGCCTTGTTGTATATAAGTGGGAAGCTTGAAAGGAGCTAGCCCATAGTTGCTCACCGATCCTAGCTCCATTCCACACGGGCATACCAAGACAAACAAACGTCCACAAGTGAGGCTCTCCATGTCTCTCCCATCACTTGTGGAGTTCCAGTCCACAGAATTTTACCTCGATTAATTTAAGACACATGAAATATATGTTTAATTAGGACTTCAAACAACCAACATCCTATGTCCTTTTATCCCATGTGTCAATGTGTATTGAGAAAGAAAGATAAAGACTCGACGAGTGTAGTTAGAGGGATTTTTTCACTGGTTCGTATATACAAAAAAAGCTGAAGTGGCATAGGAAAAATAGAGCAAAGGACAATGAAGAGGTATGGGACAAGGTGATTCCTACAGTAAGAGGTAAATGCTACAAAAAGAAAGGAGGAACTTGGAAAAGGGAGAGCAATGCTTTGGAATTAAATATGAGATATCCTCCACTAAGCATGAACTCGACTCCCGCTCGGTGATTTTATTCTTTGGCAAGGTGTGTATGAGAGAGGGAGAGAAAAAAAGGAAAGAGGAAGGGATAGAGATGGTCACTCATCCTGACCTCTTCGATAGTGGTGTCACAAATTGTTTCACACCACAAATTTCAGCCACACATCATTCAGGCCCTCATCCTATCATTAGGGTAGGTGTCTTCGACAATTGGCCTCACAAGTTAAAGAAACACTTACAGCAGAATGATAGTGTAGTGGTGAGGTGGACCTCCCTTTTCCCCTCTTCTTGTTGATATTGGGAGCAAAATAGAGGTGCGAAGAAAGGCGCAAATCTGACTGCTAGCAACGAAGAGAGTCCTTCCATTTTTCAAGAGACAAAGTGAAGATTTCGTTGACCTGTCACTGATCAGGATGATTTTTATTTTTACCATCCCTCATACCACTACATCTAAAACAACAATATTATCGCTTGAAATGCTTAGTTATAGTACATGACGGACGACCTTATACATAGCAATGACGTCTTGAATTTTCCATTCAAGGAAAAGAGGGGTTGAGCTACTAAAGCTCCCCAATCATCATCGTGAGCAATATTGACTCTCAAGTGCTCACAGTGCTTACATATTGCCTTGTGCCATGTCATGGAGTCATGTTTTTTCAGGGAGATATTCTGGATCCTTGTACAGTGCACATTGGGATGCATGGATAGATGTTTCAGAAACATGAGGACATTCTTGACCAGCTGGAAGTTGAATCCCAGCAATTGGTCAAGAATCGAGGGAGTTCTGATTCGTCAAAGTTGGGAGGTGGTGCTGGCCGTCCAGGTTAGACGACAGAAATGGTGCTGGCTGGAAAAGTGATCCGGCGGTGATCAGTTTGACTCCCACCACGCAGACCATGGCTGAGGCACCCCTTGGGGGATGCTAGCAGCAATATTCCATGGTTCAACGATGCCTTGTGCACTTCGGAATGGAGGACTGGAGCTTCGCTAGGGTCCATGGCTCTTTGGGCGCCTGTCACCCACGCTAAAGCTATGTCAGCGACAGGAAGCCAATGTTGCACTCCAAATTGCACGCAGTTTGGTGTGTTGGAAAGCTTGTGACTATCATTATAATTTTCCGCACGTGGTCCTTCTTCACATTTCCATCAAAATTCATCCTCAGCTCTTTGAACTCAAGGTATTACTAAATTCTGTCAGAGCTCTGCTCACATAGTGTGTGGCGACTAGAAAGCGCACACCTCGTCTACGACTGCTGTCCAAAAGAACTGTGAAGCTTAGGAAGTGGTCAGGCCACATTGGAACACAATTTCCAGCAAGTTCTACACGGCTCATGCGGAAGATAGAGCAACTACAAACTGCTTATTGGATATATAGTTGACAAGGTCACCATTGATGGGATATTTGTACCCAACCTGAGAGCAATGGATGGTTTCATCACGAGAAAGTTTCCATTAGTGTGGTCCTATTGAGGACATTCCTAACATATTTTCTTTGCTTATACTTATTCAAGGCTGAAAAGGTGGCCCACTGTGCTGCAAGAGATAGTGTTGGGTCGAGTGTAACTTTTGTCATGTCGCTGATCTTGGTGTTTGTTTATAAGGCTCCATTGGCCATGTATTACGTGTCCATTTGTTTCCCATTTCTTGATTCTCTTAGTGCCTAGGTTCTGGTTCATGTTCGAGAAAGTACCGTCACCACATTTGCATTTGTTCCATCTCTCTTATTATCCACAAGAGCCTCACACGCCTTATCACATGTCTCTACATCCATGCTTGAGGTTCAAGTAGCAACAAAACTTGGAACTACAAAGGCATGTGAAATGTTACCTGATCAGTTTTTGTATTCTACACAAGAGGAGCCATGGCACCCATACTAACCTTAAGACCTTTGATTTCATCTTGAAAGGGTATTCACTATTCCCTGATCTTGGTCTTATTGCCATTATATCTTTAAATCTAGGAGAAAGGCCATAAGAGAGTATTAGCACCATTGTTCTTTGTGATACGAGCACTTGACATGGCTTCCCGGAATCTTACCTTCAGCAATGTGGTTTTTCAGCTTCTTCTCTGCTTCCATGTAGAGGCCATGAAATGAAGCTAGTAGATATGTAAGCTCCGTGTCATTGTAATGTAAGCTCCGTGTCAAGAAATCTATTGTCATCCTTAATTAAACATTCCGTGATATTACTCTGTTATACGGTTAATAGAAAGAAGGCTTGGACACAACATTGTGACCGATGTAATAGTTCCGTGACATATGAGAAGCACGCAACCTATGAGAACTGTGAGTCACATGGGACTAGAAGTAAGCACGCAAGCAAAGAAAAGGCCATCGTGGACCCGGGGAGGCAATTACAGCTCATGTATGTTCTACTTCCGGAGAGCAAGAACAATAATAGAAACTAGGATGATAATATTACCAGATTTATATGTACTTCTCCTTTAGCTTGTGAATGGTCATTAAACCTTATAGTCTCAGAAATCTGTCATATCGTCCGTGTGTGTGCATCTCTGTGTGTGTGTGTGTGTGTGTGTGTGTGTGTGTGTGTGTGTGTGTGTGTGTGTGTGTGTGTGTGTGTGTGTGTGTGTGTGTGTGTGTGTGTTTNGTGACCCTGGGAATGAAAGTAACAAACTGGTGATTTCAGTTAAGATTACGGTATTACAATCTCAGCCTAATGGACTTGGATTCAACCCATGTTTTGCACATCTAAGTTCCAGCTTATCCATTTGTTTGCACAAAGCAAACAACGTTATCACTTTAGTAGATAAACTTGAACTTTATCCACTTTTCTACAAGCACACACTATCATTTGCACCACTCCCATTGTTCAGAAACACTTGCTTGTTCACCGATGAAGTACATTTGTTTTGCAGACACTGGATGTATTGTTGTTTATTTTTTCTTCTGATAATTTCCATGAAAATTTTCTCTCCAGTGTTGTTTGTTGTTGCTTTATATTACTATGGTTCAACCATTCATTGTACTTTTGGACAAGTGGTACGTCATCGCTACGATGTCGATCGGCCACTCTTTTCACAATTTCTTGTGTCCTTGCGAGGATCTATTATGTTTCCTCTGAAACACTAGAGAACTTCTTACGATGGATATCAACCACATTAATGTTGCTCTGACTCTGTAACCCTGTTGGTACGGTGGGAAGTTTCTCGAAGACCACTTCATACGATGTTTTACCCGTTGTAGAGGAAGTGACATAGTTATATGTGAGTTCGGTGGTCGGCAGTTTGGCTGCCTAATTGGTACCATCCGGCATCACAAAGTGCAGAGAAGCTGTTTGAGTTTCTGATTAGTCCACTTCGTTTGCTTGTCGGTTTGAGGATGGAACGTTGTTGATAGCTGGATCCAACTGCCATAACGCCTCATCAACTGTTGCCAAGAATGGCTAGTGAAGCAGCTGTCTTGTCGCTGATGATGGTACGTGGCACGACGTGCAGCCATACGATGTGGCATTCTAGCAGGCATGTTCTTCATTCTACGGTTATGGTAGTTGTCGTCGAGATGAAGTACACCATTCTAGAAAATTTGTCCACCACCACGAGGATGGCGTCATATCCTTTTCGAGTGGCCAGCGTTTGTGTCACGAAATCCATATTGATGTCGACTCGTGGTTCTCTCGGAATAGGGAGTGCTTGGAGTAGACCGGGTGGCCTCGTGCGACAAGATCTTGCCACTGACAGGTATTGCATGATTTGTAGAAGGCTGATACATGGGTATGTATCTTGTTCCACCAGTAGTAAATTACCAGCTTCTTGAGCGTCTTGTCCTAGCCAAAGTGTCCTCCTGGACCACTGTCGTGGAATTCCTCTAATTGCAACCGTTGTTGTTCCTCAGTTATAGGAATGACGACCTGGTGAGTAGATTGACATTTCTAGTAGGAGTCGGCAAACCAAAACATAGTTTTGTCGTAAACGTCGAACTCCTCGTAACCCCTTGTAAATGGCCTCGTAAGCTATGGATCTGCTTCATGAGAAACGTGCTGACCTCGGCCATTAGATCTTGTCGCCAACTTAGAGTATCCGCTACTTCCATTTTTCCGGGTCGGTACTCAATGCCTTTGTCAAAGTTGGACTCGGGGAACTCCATCCATTGAGTTTGTCGACGACTCAGATTTGGCCGAGTCTCAAGATGATTCAGGGTGTGATGGATGGTGCGGAAGACACATTGTCGACATTCGAAGTGGCACCTTCATGTCTTGACTGCATGTACAGCTGCGAGTATTTATTTCTTGTTCACCATGTACTCCGGCCTGCAGATTTGTATTGATGTATACACGCCCAGTTGTTCTCCGCCAACATAGTCTTGGAGAACAATTGCTTTGATGGCTTGACCAAACATGTCGGTGGCCATGATGTAGTCCACTGGTGGATCTGTCAATTGTAATGCTAGTGTTCAGGTCAGAGCATTTCTTAAAGAGTTGAACACTTCTTGTTTTTTTGTCCTCCTAATTCTACTCGGTGGTTTTACGAGTGAGATCAGAGAGAGACACTCAAGCGTCGTACTTTAAAAATCGATGGTAGTACTTTGTCGTGCTAGACATTTGTAAGTACTGGCAAATCTGTACTTGCTTTCACTTTTTTGGGTCCATCGTGACCCATCCACTGCCAATGATGTTGTCCAAAAACTCGATCAAAGAATGACCAATTTCCCACTTCAGAAATTTTCCCAGAAAACTTCTCTCCTTGTAAAAACCGAAGAGGTTTTTGGAGATGTCCATTGTGCTCCTCCAAGGTGCAACTGTACACCAGAATGTCTTCAAGGTATATGACGACAAAGTCATCAAGGCTCGGGTAGAATATGTTGTTCATCACTGCCATAAATGTTGCGAAGATATTTGTGAGTCTAAACGGCATGAACATGAACTCAAAGTGCCTATGTCGAGGGTAGAATGCTGTTTTCTCGACGTCCTTATCAGATACCTGGATCTGATGGAAGCTGTTATAAAGGTAGAACATGCCTAAAAAATTGGGCCGCTCGGGATAGAGGGTAGCAATTCTTGATGGTTATGTTTTTCAACGGTCAACATTCCACGCACATTTGTATGTCTCCAGCTTTTGTTTTTCTGGAAAGGTGCCACGTATGGTGATCTAGAAGGTCCGGTCAACCCATGACCGAGGATCTCATGTAGCTGCTTCTTGAGTTCGGTGAATTTGAGATCGCTCATCCGATAGGTCTCCTTCGCTGTCGTTTTGATGCTCGATTTCAAGTTCATATGATTGTCATTGTTTCGCTATGGAGGTAACTCTCGGTATAGTTGGTAGAGAAAATAACCTTCAAACTCCTCGATTAGTGCTACAAACACCTTCGGAAGGGCTGTGAACTTCTTAGGTGTTGAGGCCGATGTGGTCGCCTCGGGAGCTACGATTTCTTCCGCTTCCCTTGTATCCACATGGACTAGCCACCCTTGAGGTCCACATCGTAGCTATCATTTGGCCACGTCGAAGGATATTGATTGGCATTTTGTGGCTGTCGTGACTTCTTGTGCTACTTCCACCTCTGGTGCTTCCGGTAACCGATGTTGCTTTGTGGGTTGCTCTACTAGAGACAAGTGTCGGTTTCTACAAGCGATTCTGACGTAGACTTATGCGTTGCTCCTATCCACCTACGGATTGTGCTGGTACAAGAATTCTCGTCCGAGAAAATTTTTGTGGTCGCTTATTGGAAAATTTCTTCATATTGTTACAGCATGTAGATCTCCGATTTGGAGTCGGAGAGGTTTGCAAAAACCATCGTCCGACGATGGTTCTTCCTTCAAACACCCCTGGTTCCATCTACAAACCCAACTTCTGAACCATGTTGTTGCTGACAAAAATGTTAGAAGATCCTCCATCTAATAGTATCGGTACCGTTCTACGACTCTTCCAACCCCTCAGTTTTACTCGCACCTGTATCGCCGGTTGGTCGTCCTCGTACCCCTCGTAGAGCTTTGCTATTTTAGGTATCCTCCTCTATAGTGGTGTGAGCCGCTCAAATAGGCNATTGGTCCGCGTAGAGTTTTCCAACCGGACATGAATTTTACCGCCTATTCTTGTCCTTTGCCGTTTCTTGACTCCTCATTTTGTCTATGTGGCTCCCCCCCCCCCCTTTGTAACTTTGGTGCCATTTTTGGCAGTGGCACAAGATATGACCCAGCTTCCTGTAAGTCCAGAAAACCAGTTGATGACCTTGATTGACGGCGTCTACCGACATTGAAGATGATGTCTCCATCAACTATGACGTTCCTCCGCCACAGTAAGGATTGTGGCTTTGGGGTTGTATGTTGTTGGATTCATACATGCGAGCATTGTAGTCGGTGTTATCGATGCAATTGGCTAGTGTGATCATTTGCAGAAGGTCAAACTGAGTGCCAAAAACGACGATTGCTCTCCAAATTCATCGTTTTAGGTTGTTGTAGTAGAAACAAATCTTGTCGGGGACGAGGTTGCTGCTCGTGATAATTTTGCAAAAATGCCACGCTTAATCTACCATGCTGGACTACTGACGAGGGCGTTGGAGTGTGCACTATGCATGAAATTTCTCGTACCGCTTTCCAAAGCAAGCGTGAAGTCATTCCATGTTTTTGGTGGCATGAGAGAGTCATACCATGCCGGATTTATCTACTCAAGAGGAAGTACGTTTGCGGTCGAGAATGTGAGAGCAGTCGCATGAGCCGTTCATATTGCTTCATTTTTCTCGTGCTACCGGTTTTGGCCTTAAGATCGGGTCACCAACTCAAAGTTGTGTGATGCAAAAGCAAGGCCAATTTGTATTTTTACGTTGGTTACCCCATCAATGGTGAACTACACCTCCAAACTCATCATCCACATCCTGACTGTCGGTCCCTTCAGTTTGTGGGATTGAATGACTCAGGGAGTGCCAATCGAATCTGGAGTTCGCTCAAGAGTTGGAGATTTCTCTTGGTGAGGATTGCTTCGTGCGCATGGGACATCCAGAGCTCCTTGATTGCCGTGCTAAACTGTTGGAGTAGATAGATGTCAAGGCTCTCGGGTACCGTAAACTTCAAGGACAGGTCTTTATTGATTCCAGCTTGTTGGCCACTGTCTTTCGTCGCGTTATGACTCAATGGGCAGTGGCGGGGGTAGAGGATTTGCCGATCCTAAGGGGTCTGTTGCCAAGTTGGCCGTCGGGTTCGTCCGTGCAATGCCATTTGTCACGGAAGCTGCAGGTGTTGTCTGGTTTGTCTGGAGAGCATTGGTGTTCGCGTGCTATTGATCCTTCATCGCCAGAGTGTTCATTGGTGACTACTGCTCGCCGCCGGTTGCGCTCGTTCTGTTCACTTTTGGCATCACAAGGTATGCAATATTCTGAATTGCGGAGATGCACCAAAAACTCGTATGAGGTTTTTGTCATGTAGTTAATGTGTCAGTTGCACCTCCAGTGCTTGTGATGTCTGGTATTACACTGGGCAGAACGTGGGTGGTTCACAAGGATGAGGTGCAGGACAATAGACAATTCGAGGGTTTGGAATAAATGGAATATTTATATTAAGTAGTAAATATATTTCGACGACAAGTATCGAGTGAGTCCAGCACATACATATAATGACAAGAATCAGAATGAGATATCTGTTGGGTCCTCAGCGCTGGAGCTGAGCAACGCGTGTGAGGTTGCAACATGAGTGGCTACTTGAAGAAGTTCCGGTGAGAAGTCGCGGGGCTTCAAGGATATCAAGGCGCGGACCAATCAATATCAAAACATGACTATGGTTTGAGAAACTTGTGTCGACCATTATAGAAAGTGGTCAAAGTTGTCAGAATCTTCTGGAACGGAATACCAAAGGTTAGGACATATGGCCAAAATTCCCTTGGCCGATGGACGTAAAAATCTTGAGGTCGTGGAGCAGTTGGCCATGAATGTAATGACATAAATACCCACTCGCCAATTTTAGGGACTCATATATTGTAGCAGATTCGACAGAATCCTTGGCCGACTAGGCCAAAACCGCGTTGCTTTAGGGTCTCCGATCCTCAAGCCATCCCGTCTCACCGTCCACAGTCCCAGGTGACCCCGCTCGAGCCATGTGGTTCCTTTGACCAGTTGGCGTGACATTGCCACGCTACACTCCCCCCACTACGAGTGAGGGGAGATGCCGACTAGGCCAAAACCGCGTTGCTTGAGGGTCTCCGATCCTCAAGCCATCCCGTCTCACCGTCCACAGTCCCAGGTGACCCCGCTCGAGCCATGTGGTTCTTTTGACCAGTTGGCGTGACACTGCCACGCTACACTCCGCCCACTAGGAGTGAGGGGAGATGCCGCCTCGGCATCTCCCCTAGTCCCAACGTGGAATTCGAGCCCTGGAGCTCTGATACCAATGTAGCGGATTCGACAGAATCCTTGGCTGACCAGGCCAAAATTGCGGTGCTTGAGGGTCTCCGACCCTCAAGCCATCCCATCTCACCGCCCACGGTCCCAGGTGACCCCGCTCGAGTCACGTGGCCCCTTTAACCAGTCGGCGTGGCACTACCTTGCTACATGCACGTTAGGGATGTAACAATTTTAACGATGCATGCTACAAGGCATGGATATGGCGGTTGTGTAATTTGTTCGTCGATGAAAATGCCAATTACCCCCTATTTTGTCATGTGTGACTTTCGAATACCCTGACCTCAGAACATTGAGCCATGTTTGACCCTACTCGGGAGCAATAAGCCTACCCCCCTGCCTCTAAGGATAAGTCTCATCCTCCCTTGTCTGTAAACAATGCACCCCATCCGCACACCTTTTTTCACCATGCTCAAATCGAGGCTCTCGTGGCTGCTTGAGCATGGTCAAAATGGACATGTGGATCTAGATTACTGCCCTCCAACATGACCATCGGGATGGAGGGCTGTGATAGCATGAAGGGGTTGAGGGAGGGGGGGATTCGGTGGACAAAAGTGCCGGCTGATTTCCGTTAGTTGGCACTTTGTCCACTGCCGCCTCGTCCCCCCCTCCTCTTTTGCAGCCGATCCTCCCATGGACCAATTGGGGCCATTGCTTGAGGGCTGTAATGGAATGGTTGGTTGTTGGGCTGCCAGCGGGCGAGGGTTGGGGGAAGGGGGGAAGTGGGAATGACTTTGATGGCGATGGGTGACGGCTGACGGGGATTCCTGTTGACGAGCATTAATTGGAATTTATGCTCCATGAATGGGGAGTCGAAGACCCCCCATTTGTATTATTTTTTATTATTTTTCCAACTTTACAACATAGGTTGACATACAAACCACATACAAACCCACCCCCCGATTCCATCCGGAATTTGGGTTTCGTTTTTGTGCGGTCAGCTGTTGGACCGTGCGGTTGCGGGGTCCATCAAGTTCTCCTTCAACGCATGGTGAGTCTCGAACCCCCTATACAAACTCCCCACAAACCACCCTCCAAATAATAAAAAATCCCTCTATGAAGGGTTTTGTTATTTTTGAGCCAAGAATAGTGACGTCAGCATGTCCACGCTACATGCCATGCAACATTGACATGCTGCCTTTTGAGAAACGAGAGGGATATACTGTTTATTTTTTATAATCATTAACCCTCGTTTGTGTAGAAAGTGCGAATGGATCTCCGTTGTATGAGGTAAGGACAAATGGAGCTTTTTGTTTCGTGGTGAGGGTAAATCTAGATTGTTGTTCTGAGGTGGTAGGGAATCAGGCCTAGTCTCCGAAAACAGAGGTATATTGTAAAAATCTACCAAGTAGGTAGCGTTGAAATATGGAACCTCTCAGTGTTTCATTCACGAGTGGGTTAAGGAATGGCCTCGGAATTCGTCGAGTTCCCTCTTCTTACGGGTCATACCCGAGTCGCGTCGTCATAAAGCAAAACCGACATTTCGAAGCTATGCAATATTTCCATGTTTACTGTTATGATTGTTTGATGATTCTTTCCATGGTGTTTTCCACTTCATTTTGTGCTCACTTTCATTTTGTCAAGAGAACGTTTGAGTATATTATTCAATAAATGGGATGTCGCCGATGGACTAAGGGTACGGTAAAAACACCTCATATTTCCAAGTAAGAGAAATGTGGAATGGGGACATAAATTCGATTTTCCTTGTCTCGTTGGAGGTGATCAAAACGAGCCCCTCGTGGTTGATTGCTTCTTTCCAACCACCACATGGCCCTTATAATTGACCATGCCAACTGGCATGGTCAAACCTTTTTATACGAAATGTTCTAAAACCGCAAAATATTTTACCTCTACATTCCTCCCCCTTCAGGACCAAATCATACCGATTTGCCGTGTTGCTGAGAGAGAATGGTAACCTGCACACATTGAAGGAAAAATCAAACGAATTAGCAAAATCAAAACTCTATTTGTTGACTTCCAATTAAAAAACGAGGTCTTATGGTAAAAACTCTCAGCGGTATAAGAGTCACGGCCTCGTTTCTTCCCCCTTTGTAAGAACCGTCCTCGCGACATGTGTCCAGGCGTATCCACAACACAGTGCACTGTAGCAAGGGTGTAGTGCCAGGTCCTCTTCAAGGGGTGTGCGCTGGGGTGGTACACTTGAGGACACGCCGTTTTGAACGGGCACCTAGTTCCTCCAAATACTCGGCTATATCCGCCTTCGGCATCCGAGATTCTGGCTCCCACGAGTTGTGTTCAGGTACACAACCGGCCCAATGCACAAGGTAGTACTTGACCACTCGTACGTGGAGTACACGTCCATGGTGCTAGAGGATGCGGTGTACCTTGCATTGGCCTTCCACGGCCAGGACAGTAGGCGGAGGCGGTTGAACAGACCCATCTGCTTTGAATGGTGCGAGTAGACTCACATGTAACACGTTATGAATGCACATTGAGATGGCATGTCCAATCGGCACGTCACTGGTCCTACTACATGCGTGATCACGAACGGCCTGAGCCACTTTGGCAACATCTTATGTGCACCTGGTGTCTTCAGCCGTAAGTTCTTTAAGCTCAAAAGCACTCGGTCACCGAAGGAGAACTTGACCTTACGTTGGTTTTTGTTAGCATAGGCCTCTTGGCGTTTTTGAGGAGCGTAAAACTGTGCCTTTGCATCACGCCAAAGCGTGTCCATTCTTTGGACAAAGACCTGAGCGGAGGGAACCTAATGACCGCCTCCCCCACGCTTCACCATAGAAACGGGTACCACTTGATGCCGACCATGGTTGAGGAAGAAGGGAGTATAGCCTGTGGACTCACTTACCGCATTATTGACAGCAAAATCTACAGGAGTAAGGAAGTCATCCCAGTCATCCATCATTGCGTCGATCTACATGCACAACATTTGTTCCAACGTCTGATTCATGCAATCTGTCTGTACGTCTGTCTGCGAGTGGAATGCAATTGATATCTTTACTCGTGTCACGTATCACTCATTCAGTGCCTGCCAAAAGCGGCTTCCAAATCAAAGGTCACGGTCCGAGATGATCTCTAGCGGGATGCTATGGTATTTCATGATACCTTCATAGAAGAGGCATATTGTTTCCTCTATAGTGATGAGTGACGCTGTGGCCATGAAGTGTCCCATGCACCTAACACAATCAATCACCACAAAGATGGCGTCATGATCCTCTATTGTTTGTGGAAGGCCGGTGATGAAATCCATAGTCACAGAATCCCATGGAGCGTTTGGTAGCTCTAGGGGCTGGAGTAGCCCCCCTGGTGCCTTGTTCCTTGCTTTGTTTTGGAGGCAATGATCACAAACCACATAGTATCTCCGTATGTCGTTACTCCATACATGCCAACAATAATGCTCGGCGAGTACGTAGCTTGTCTTCTTTGGGCCCCCATGTCCGGCTGTTGGAGGGTTATGGAACTTGAACCGTATCTGCTCACGTAGTTTTTCCACGTGTGGAACCACTACCGTGCTAGTAGAGGCCTTCTGCTTCAATGAGGCCATGTCACTTAAATTTTCGTGAATCTTGAAACCATGGATCGACGGTGTAGCCCATCCGAATCCGGTTCTTGAAAAGGTTCACTCCCACTAGTGGCCTTGGGACTGGGCAGAGCGGGTTCGCATGTCGAGTTGATGTCTTTGCCACTTTGGCAAAGTTACATTCTGACGAGTTCTTACTTCCCACTATGATTGCCACACAAACAGGGTTCCAGCTCAGCAGGTCTGTCATGTTGATTCACCCAGGCCGATATTGACATGTGAACGAGAATCGACTCAAGTATTTGCTCTAACGCGCTTGACGACGAGACAGGTTGGGTTGTGTTTAGAAGTATAACAGGGGGTTGTGATCGGTAACCACTGTGATCTCCTCCTCTACGCCTTTCAATTAACAATGCCAAACCTTCAAGGAATGCACGATGGTAAGAAGTTCTTGTTCTCCTGTGGTTTGGTGTGTCTCTACATCGGAAATCTTTCGAATCTCATACGCCACATGTTTGTTGTCTTGCATGAGTACTACTCCAATACCAACATTTGATGCATCATACCTTACTTTCCATGATTTCTTAGGGTCAGGTAGGGCTAGCACAGGCACAAATGCCAGCATTGCCTTCACCTTGTTGAAGACTGTCTCGTATTTATCTATCTAACACCATTGTGTTGACTTCCGTATGAGGAATGTGAGCTTGGTAACCAAGGAAGAGTATCCCATCATGAAGCGCCTGAAGTAGTTCGACAGGCCAAGAAAAGATCGAAGCTGATCCACATTTTCAGGACGGACCATTCCTTCACGTCTTGTACCTTGCACGAGTCCACTCGAATGCCATCTCCGCTCACGATGTGACCGAGGTACTCAAGTTCCTTTTGTGCCAACTTGCACTTACTCATCTTTGTAAAGAACTTGTTATCCTGCAGCATTTCCAATACCTCTCACAAGTGCTTTTTGTGCTCTTTTTTTGTCTTTGAGAAGATCAGGATGTCATTGAGATACACCAACATGGACTTCCCGCGTTGATTCCAAAAAACGCTGTTCATCACAACTTGGAAAGTTGCAGGTACATTGGTCAACCCAAAAGAGAGCAATCAGAATCGGTAATGTCCCAAGTGCGTACCAAACACTGTTTTGGGTACATCCTCCTCTCTGATGCGGATCTGACGGTAACCTTGAGAAAGATTGAGCAATGTGAATACTCTTGCTCCCCGAAGTTGGTCAAGAAGGTCCTCAATTTGCGGTAGTGGATATAGGTTCTCCACCGTAAGTTAATTGAATGTGTGATAACATACGCACATGCACAGACCTCCATCCTTCTTCCTCACGAAGAGGATCGGTTCGCCAAAGGGAGACGAGCTCAGCTCAATCCACCCTTTGCGTAGATACTCCTTGACTTGTGCTTCTTCTTCCTTCCTCTCAGCCGGACTGAGCCAATACATTGCCTGAAATGGAGGTGTGGCACCAGGCTCGAGTGGTATGGTATGACCCACCTTTTGTGCCAGAGGTAGGCCTTTTGGCGGGTCCTCGAACACATCTTGAAAGATATTAGCAATGTCTGGCACACCTTTCGGGAGGTCCTCTCTTGGTTCTTCTTCCTTGGTTCTCCGTAAAGTGGCCAAGAAGCACAAAGAACCTTGTCGCAGCCTGCGATTCACCTACATCGCAGCTAGCACTGCAGGTGTGTTCCTCTTAAGTCGAAGCATATGAGGTATTGGTGAAATGGTCATTATTAGCCGCCCCTTCACAACTTCCAATGCTTTTGATTCAAAATTCATTTTTGATTTGTGGTTCACCAACCATGGATCTCCAAAGACAACGTCAGATGGATCCATGATACCAAGGATAGTGAGGTGGGTCTTTGTGCTCAATCCTCCAAGGGAGACCCGGACCACACAATCACTGAGGATTGGTACCTCTGGATCGTCTCCCACGACTACTTTTTCTTGTCTTGGGGTGTATTTAAGGCCGGTTGCATCAAGGAATGCCGCTTTCACAAAAGAATCCACTACTCCAGAGTCTCCAAGAATGTGAGACGATACTCCATTGACACTCCCCCAATACTGCATCGTCATGCCGACGCATGATTGACGCATGAACAAACTCACATGTGGTTTGGCATTTAAGTGGTAAACCCAGTAGGCATGGGAGCATCGACAAAGCTCCACAATGTTGTCCACCTTCTCCCAGATGTGGTGGCCATGAGTGAAAGTTGCCAATAACCTGCAATCCTTGATCTGGAAGACATCACAATCTTCGTGTGTAGGGACTGCTATCGTGATCGATGTGTGTGTTTATTTTTCATGCATTTGTTGTGCTTCTTGGAGAATTTCCTTGACATTCTCTCTTGTTGGCACAACAAAGCTATCATGATTATCAAGATTCTCCTTTGTGGCGTACATTAGAGGACAAAAACAACCATAATAGAGACAGTCAGATTGGATGAATGATGAGAATATTGTTGAGAAGCATTGAGATGACATGAATTCAAATTGCTTCATACCATCATCCACAAACATGAATAATCTTTCATCTCCCAAGTCGCTTGATCCCCCCTGGCAGTGGTCCAATCTCTCCTGCCGGGGTTGGCGAAAATCTTGCCGGTATCCACACTGTTTAACATTGGGTTGGTCATAGCCATCCTGCTCATCTGCTACACAAGGGCATCCACGACCACGCTTCCTTACACGGACTTGGATCCTCTGGATAGCTCCAAGAGCTGGCTGCTGCTGTCCTCCAGGTACGCGCCCAGGGCCAACATGACCTAGCCGAGGTCCAACATTATGGCCGACTACAGCACAAGCACCCATGCCACCTCCAGCACCCTGGCCTAGACGAGCGCCACCGTGCTGGTGTCCATGCGCCCCTTGCCGGATGGGACCTCCAAAAGGTCTGCCATCTTGATTAGGGTGGAAGGCTAGGCCCTATGGGGGACCTTGGCGCTAGCATTACGGGCAGTTGCATGTAAAGTGCCCTGGCTCATTGCACGCCTTGCATGTGAAGGTGCCAGGCTAAAAATGATTTTCGCTCTTGAACACGGGCCTTTTTGGGCTGTTCCATAAAGCCGAGTTCTTGTTGTACATCTCCAAAATGTACTTTGTTACCGCCCCCAACTTGTCCACCGCTTATGGTCTTTTTCTGTGATGCAGTAGAACTTGAGCTGCTGACTGGAGAGGCCGTGAAGGAAGAGAGTGATCTCCGTGTCTTTGGTCATGTGACGTGGTTGGACACACTGGGCTGTGTCATAGAAGGCCTTCACATAATGGTTCAAGGTCATGATCCCTTGCTCAAACCTTTCTGGCTCAACTTTTTTTGCCTCCAAGTCCACTGGGTGTGCGAACAGTTCCCCCATGAGTTCCTCATACTCTTCCCATGTGGGGCTACCCTGTCACTCCTTCGTACACCATACGTCTACCAGTTGTTGGAATTGCTCGCAACTTACTGCTAGCATGTCTCAGCCCCCCCAATCCTCCATATGCACCTTCCTTAGCTACAAGTGTAGCTTAAATCCTTATAGCCACTTGTGTATGTTGGACTTGCCATTTTTATTGGCAGGGTCAAACATAGAGCGACCCATCATGCTAGTAGCTGTCGATCCCCCAACTGTGGCGGGCTACACTATTGGGGTGGAGGTAGTTGTCGGTGTTGGCTGTACATTGGCGCGACGTGTCTCGGCTCAGGCTTACTCCTGGCGTCCGACCACGCATTCAGCCACCTCTCCTATTGCGTACACAACTGGAGCTTCGTAGATCTGGGCCACCGCATGCTGCTTTGCTTTCAGCACTTCTCTCGCGATGGCTTCCTCCTCAGCCAGTGTAATGTGACAGCAAGCTGTCTGCAAAGCTTCTTGTTCTCCTCTGATAGGTTTCTGTTGGTGACGTAGCCAGTGTTGACCTGTGACCGCAATGCAACCACGGTTTTCTTGTGAATATATGCTATCTCTCTCACAATACCGACGACGACGTTGTGGTCTTCTAAACAGAGTCATGCTTTCAGAAGTACAACATCCTCCTTGACTTTGAGAAGGCGAACGGACTTGAGTAGAGCATGGTGAATGCTTGGGGAGCCTGCAAGACCAAGACTGTACAAGGATTCTTTTTCACCCGTACAATTAGTGCTGGAGCTCTTCGGTTCACCTGTGGTAGTGCCCAAGGGATTGGGCACCTTAGGCTCTTGCCCAGCAACCTCAGCATGAAGGCGCTGGTCAAAGGGCGGCTCGCCCTTATTGCTATCGCCATCATCCTCAAAATGCACGCGACGTCTCCTAACTGGCCTAAGGACATGCGTGGGCCTGTGGCAGATGTCTGCATCGGCCTCCTGATCATTTTCGTTCGGTTGTGGTTCACAATCTTTGTCGTTTGACGTCTCAGCAACTTCAAGCTTGAGATTAGTGTTGGCATTCTCCTCCTCCGGTGTGTCGTTAGGCTCTTCGTCATTGGCCATCATCCCCTCTTCCAAGACGTCCTTGTCAGCTCCATCTTGGATGTTGACATTCTCAGAAGCATGAACATCGTCGCCCGTAGTTGTGTTCGGGATAGGCTCATGACTCGCCTCACCCCATTCTGCCTCGACCTCCTCAGTGGGGCTCTCAACGCCTCCATTTGTGTTGAAGATCAAGTGCTCATGGTCATCTTTGACCATGAGCATGTATGATGGATGGCGTGGAGGTGGTTTGTGAGGCACAAAGGTTTCTTCACGTCTCCGTCCCCCGTTCCCCACGTATTGGGTACGTCATCGATTTCAAAGGGGAGCTTTGGTTCCCTCTCGTATGACATGGCGGACCAAACCTTGTCGCTTGGTCCCACGCTTGGATGCGCCCATCGGAGGCAGACCGTCATGAAGGGTTGATAATCCGGTTGCCCTCGCCGTCATGGCAAAGGTAAGATATTTCTCCATGAGAGCGTAACGCTAGAGGAGAGTTGAATGATAGCTCCTTTTTTATAAGGTGGAGTACGCATTTTCTCCTGCAATACTACTCATTTCAAACCCTTCTTCCAACCCACTTGTTCAAACTTGGGATCCTTATGGGTGTGATTTAGTGAGTTGCTTCACAACGAGAAGTCTAGTTGACTCAGTTCGAACTTTCTTGACTAAATAAAGTGCGTACGTTCAAGGAGATACACTCACTCAATTTCAAAGGTACAACACTAGTGTTTCTGCTGACATACCGACTTGCTCAACTAATAAGGAGATTGATCTCACTCCATTTAGGAGGAAATTCAAGGATGTTATACAAGGAAGTGAGAGAACAAGCTACGTACAGAATTTACTATGCCACGACGGGATGGCACAATTTGGCCTCTAGCTAGGGATCAAAACAAAGATGTCAAAATTACAAATCCAACAAAAAGGAACTATAAACGGAGTTGCATTGAAGTCAGAACAGAATGTTGAAGTTCTGCTCCTGGGACCAGATCCTACCTTGTCTTTGGCGGTCTTCCTTCGGGACGGCAAGCTCCAACGCCCCAAGAAGATGGCTTCGCGGCTTAGCCCGTCCCCTCGTGTGCCCTGGACGGTTCCAGTGCATTAGGGGGGCCTTTTTGTTGCTCGAGGGGGCTTGTTGGCACAGCAGATGACCCTGCTAACGTAGTTTGCTGTCGTGCTTGCTGCTAGGAGCCCGTTTTACACGCACAAGTTCACCGCGTCGATTGTTGTGGTTGTGAGCGCCAACGCTTGTGTGGAAGCAAAGTGGGCGATTGTGAAAGTCCTAGAGTGGGCCACCTTAATTGCTCAAGGGATTACAATCGTTGCCCAAGAGGGATGTCGGTCGTCCCATGAACAAAAAGGTTGTTTGGGCCGTCTGTGTATGACTTGTGGCCTTGATATCAGTGTAATAATCTACCAAGTAGGTAGCGTCAAAATGCGGAAGCTCTCAGTGTTTCAGTCGCAAGTGGGTTGAGGAATGGCCTTGAGCTTCACCGAGTCTCCTCTTCTTATGGGTCATACCTGAGTCACGTCGTCATAGAGCAAGACTGACATTTTGAAGCTATTTTCATGTTTAGAGTTATGATTATTTGACGATTCTTTCCATTGTGTTTCCCACTTCATTTTGTGCTCTCTTTCCTTTCGTCAAGAGCTCGTTCAAGTATATTTTATTCAATGAATGAGAAGTCACCGATGGACTAAGAGTACGGTACAAACCTCACCTAATATGGTGATGTTTTGACACATTTCCAAGAAAGAGAAATGTGGTATGGGGGCATAACTTCGGTTGTCCTTGTCTTGTTGGAGGTGATCAAAATGAGCCCTTAGTGGTCGGTTGACCCTTTCCAACCTCCACACGACCCTTATAATTGACCATGCCAACTGGTATGGTCAATCCTTTTCTACGAAATGTTATAAAAACTTTAAACATTTTACCTATACATATATGGTGCGTCCGTCCCTTTTCCCTGATGTATTTTTGTTTTTGTACTGCTTGTCGGTGGATCGGTTTAATGAGGCAAGGATTGGATACAGGTGTATAGTGATGCGGTTCGTGGATGTAGGGATGAAATATTTACGTTTTAAGAATATTTCATAGAAAAGGTTTGACTATGCCAGTTGGCATGGTCAATTATAAGAGCCACGTGGAGGTTGGAAAGGGACAACCAACCACTAGGGGCTTGTTTTGATTACCTTAGACAAAACAAGGAAATTCGAACTTATGCCCCCATACCACATTTCGCCCACTTGGAAATGTGCTAAAACCTCGCCATATTAGGTGAGAGATTTTTTCTGTACCCTTAGTTCATTGGCGGCTTCCTATTTATTGAATAAAATATACTTGAACGGGCTTTTGACGAAATGAAAGAGGGCATGAAATGAAGTGGGAAACATAATTGACAGAATCATCAAAATAATCATAACCGTAAACACGAAAGTAATGCGTAACTTTGAAATGTCGGTTTTTCTCTATGACGACGCGACTCGGGTATGACCCGTAAGAAGAGGGGACTCGGTGAAGTCCGAGGCCATTCCTCGACCCACTCACTGAGAGCTTCCGCATTTCGCCGCTACCTACTTAGCAGATTTCTACACTGGTACCCAGAGCCAGAAGTCCTACGCTGATGGCCCAAGCAACCTTTACATTCATGGGACGACCGTCGGCCCTCTTGGGCGACGACTCTAACCTCTTGCGCGACTAAGGTGGCCCACTCCAGAAATTTCAAGATCGCCAACCTTGTTTCACACAAGTGTCGGTGCTCAGAACCACAGCAATTACCGCGGTGGACTCCTGTGTGTAAAACGGGCTCCTGGGATCAAGCACGAAAGCAAACTACGCTAGTAGGGCCATCTGTTGCGCCAACAGGCCCCCTGGAACGACAACAAGCCCCCCCCTAAGGTATTGGAACCGTCCAGGGAGCACCAGGGGTGAGCTGAGCCACACAGCCACCTTTTCGGGGCATTAGAGCTCGTCGTCGCGGAGGAAGACCGGGACGGACAAGGCAAGAGCTGACCCAGGGAGCAGAATTTAAAAATTCTGTTGTGTGCTCCGTTTCTTGCTCCGTTTTTTTGTTGGATTCGTAATTTCAAGCTCTTTCTTTTGTTCTCTTGCTAGAGGCTAAATTGTGCCATCCGGCCGTGGCATAGTAATTTCTATACGTAGTTTGTTCTCTTATTCCCTTGTGTAACATCCTTGAAGCTCCTCCTAAATAGAGTGAGATCAATCTCCTCTTTTGTTGAGTGAGTTGGTGTGTTAGCAGAAATGCTAGTGTTATACCCTTGAATTTGAGAGAGTTTATCTCCTCCTTAAATGCACACACTTGATTTAGTCGAGAGTTTGAAATGAGTGAGCTAGACTCCTCCAAGTGAAGAAACTCACGAAATCACACCCACAAGGACTTGAAGGTTGAAGAAGGGAGTGGGAGCAAAGGTTTGAAGTGAGTAGCATTGCAGGAGCAAGTGCGGACTCCACCTTAAAATAAAAGAGCTATCATTCTACTCCTCTCCAGTATTACGCTCTCTTAGCAGAAGCTCTTGCCTTTGCCATGGCGGCGAGGGCAACCGGATTATCAACCCTTCTCGGTGGCCCGCCTCTGATGGGTGCATCCAAGCGTGGGACCAAGCGACGAGGTTTATTCCACCATGCTTTATGAGAGGGAACCAAAGCTCCCCTTTGAAATCCACGACGTCCCCAAGACTCGAGGAACGGGGGAGTGAGACGTGATGAAACCGTTGTGCCTCACGAACCACCTCCGCGTTGTCCACCGTATACGCTCATGGTCGAAGATGACCAAGAGCACTTGATCTTCGACACCAACAAAGGCGCCGAGGGCCCCACCGAGGAGGTCGAGGCAGAACCGGCTGAAGCGATTCATGAGCCTATCCCAGACGCAACTCCGGGCGACGATGTTCATGCTTCTGAGAATGTCAACCACCAGGACGGAATTGACAAGGATGTCTCGGAAAAGGGGATGATGGCCAACAATGAAGAACCTAACACCACGCCAGAGGAGGAGAATGCCGACACCACTCTCGATCTTGAATTCGCGAAGACATGAGACGACAAAGACGTGGAACTTCAGTCAGACGAAGATGATCAGGAGGCCGTTGCGGGCGTCTGCCACAGACCTACGCACTTCCTTGGACTAGTTCGAAAACGCCGCGTGCATTTCGAGGATGATGGCGATGGCAACGTGGGTGAGCCACCCTCTGACCAACGCCTTCGTGTCAAAGTTGCTGGGCAATAGTCTGAGGTGCCCAGCCCCTTGGGCACTACCACAGGTGAACTGAAGAGCTCCAGCACTAATCACACAGGTGATGAAGAATCCCTTTGCATCCTTGGTCTCGCAGGCTCTCCAAGCGTTCACCGTGCATTTCTAAAGACCGTTCACCTCCTGGAAGTCGAGGAAGATGTTGTGATATTGAAAACACAACGCATTTGAGAAGACTACAACATTGTCGTCGGCATCATGGGAGCAATGGTGCACAGTCACGAGAAAACCATGGCTGCATTGCGGTTACAAGTCAGCAGTGGTTACGTCACCTGTCGAAAGCTATCGGAGGAGAATAGGAAGCTTCATGGAGAGCTTGTTTTTGCACTATATCGTGCTGAGGTGGAAGCCACTGCAAGGGAAGTGCTGAAAGAGAAACAACATGGGGTGGCCCAGATCTACGAAGCTGCAGCGGTGCACGCGGTATGAGAGGCGACTGAACGCGCGTTCGAACTCCAGGAGCAAGCCCGAGCTGAAACGCGTTGCGCCAACGTGCAGCCAACACCGGCAACCACCTCCACCCCCGTTGTGCAACCTGCCACAGTTGGGGGACTGTCAGCTACTAGCATGACGAGCCACTTTATGTTTGACCCTACTGATAAGTACGATAGCAAGTCCAACATACACACGTGGTTGAAAGGATTTAAGCTACAGTTGTAGATGAGGAAGTTGCCTATGGAGGATTGGGGGGCCCAAGGCATGCTAGTAGTGAGACGCGAGCAGTTTGAGCAGCTGGTAGATGTTTGGTACACGAAGGAGTGACAGGGTAGTCCCACATGGGAAGAGTATGAGGAACTCATAGGGGAGCTGTTCTCACACCTGGTCGATTCACAGGCAGCAAAAGTTAAGCTGGAAAGGTTCAGGCAAGAGATCATGACCTTGAACCGTTATGTGGAGATCTTCTACGATACAACCCAACGTGTCCAACCATGTCAGATGACCGAAGATACAAAGATCACTCTCTTCCTCAACGGCCTCGCCAGTCTGCAACTCAAGTTCCATTGCATCACAGACAAAGACCATAAGTGGTGGACAAGCCTACGGGCGGTAACAAAGTATATCTTGGAGACATACAACGAGAACTCGGCCTTATGGGACACGACGTCTCCAGGACATGGAACAAAGACTGACTTCACAAGCTTCCATGGAAATGGAGGAGGGAAGCACCCTCTTGAGGGACACTTGGAACAACACAAAAAGCCACGTGTTCAAGCACAGAAAACATCGCAGCCTGGCACCTTCACATGCAGGGCGTGTAATGAGCCAGTGCATTTTGCATGCAACTGTCTGAAATGCCAGCGCCAAGGTCCCCCACAGGGGCAAGCCCTTATGGTGGCACCTTTTGGCGAGATGGCAAACCTTTTGGAGGTCCCATCCGGCAGGGGGCGCAAGGACACCAGTATGGTGGCACTCGCCCAGGCCAGGGTGTTAGAGGTGGCATGGCTGCTGGTGTTGCAGGCGGCCAGAATGTTGGACCTCGGCTGGGTCATGATGGCCCTCGGCGCACGCTTGGAGGGCAACAACAGCCAACACTTGGAGCTATCCAGAGGATCCGAGTCCGTGGAAGGCAGCGTGGCCGTGGACGCCCTCGCGTGACAGACGAGCAGGATGGCTATGACCAACCTGGTGTAGAAGCGCGTGGGTACCAACAGGATTTTCACCAACCCCAGCAGTAGAAAGCGGACGATTGCCTGGAGGATCAAGTGGTTTGGGAGATGAGAGATTTTTCATGTTTGTGGATGATGATGTGAAGCTATTTGAATTCTTTTCATCTCAACGCTTCTCAACAAAAATCTCATCATTCATCTAATCGGACTCTCTCTACTATGACTGCTTTTGTCCACTGATGTATGCCACAAACGAGAATCTTGATAATCATGACTGTTTTGTTATGGTAACAAGAGAGAATGTCAAGGAAATTGTCCAAGAAGCACAACAAGGACATGAAAAAAAACACTCACATCGATCACGATAGTTGTCCCCATACACGTAGACTTTGATGTCTCGTAGTTCAAGGATTGGAGGTTGCTGACAAGTTTCACTCGGGGGCACCACATGTGGGAGAAGGTGGGCGATATGGTGGAGCTCCGTCGTTGCTCCCATGCCTACCGGATTCACCACTTACATGCCACACCACCAGTGAGTCTGTTCATGAGCAAATCATGTGCCAGCATGACGATACAGTTTCGGGGTAGTGTCAATGGAGCATCAGCTCGCATTCTTGGAGACACTGGAGCAGAAGATTCTTTTGTGAAAGCGGCATACCTTGATGCAATCGGCCTTGAGTATACCCCGAGATAAGGGAAGGTGGTCATGGGAGACAATCGAGAAGTACCAATCCTTAGTGATTGCATGGTCCGACTCTCCCTCGGAGGATTGAGCACAAAGATCAGCCTCACAGTCCTTGATCTCATGGACCCATTTGATGTTGTCTTGGGAGATCCATGGTTGGTGAACCACAAAGCAAAATTGAATTTTTAATCCAAAATGTTGGAACTCGTGAAGGGACGGCAAAAAATCACCATTTCACCAATACCTCAAATACTTCAACTTGAGAGGAACACACCTGCAACGTTGATTGCGATGCAGGTAAAGCGAAGGCTGCGACAAGGTTCTTAGTGCTTCTTGGCCACTTTGCGGAGAACCGAGGAAGAAGAACAAAGACAGGATCTCCTAGAAGGTGTGGCAGACGTTGTTTCCAACTTTCAAGATGTGTTCGAGGACCCGCCAGATGGCCTACCTCCGGCACGGAAGGTGGGTCAGACCATACCACTCGAGCCTGGTGCCACGCCTCCATTTTGGGCAATATATCAGCTCAGCCCGACTGAGAGAAAGGAGGTAGAAACACAAATCAAGGAGTATCTACGCAAAGGGTGGATTGAGCCAAGCTCGTCTCCCTTTGGTGCACCGATCCTCTTTTTGAGTAAGAAGGATGGAGGTCTGCGCATGTGCGTAGATTATCACGCATTGAACAAACTTGCGATGAAGAACCGATATCCACTGCCACAAACTGAGGACCTCTTTCACAAACTTCAAGGAGCAAGGATCTTCACATCGCTCGATCTTTCTCAAGGTTACCATCAGAATCCTATCACGGAGGAGGATGTATCTCAAACAGCGTTCCGTATGCACTTGAGACATTACCAATTCTCAGTGCTCTCTTTTGGGTTGACCAATGCACCTACAACTTTCCAAGCCGTGATGAACAACGTGTTTCAGAATCAACTCGGGAAGTCCGTGTTGATGTATCTCGATGATATCCTTATCTTCTCAAAGACAGAAGAAGAGCACAAAAGGCACTTGCAAGAGGAACGGAAAATCCTCTGGGGCAACAAGTTCTTTGCGAAGATGAGCAAGTACAAGTTTGCGCAAAAGGAACTTGAGTGCCTCGGTCACATCGTGAGCGGAGATGAAATCCGAGTGGACCCGCGTAAGGTACAAGCCGTGAAAGAATGGCCCCGTCGTGAGAACGTGGGTCAGCTACGATCTTTTCTTTGCTTGTCGAACTACTTCAAGCGCTTCATGATGGGATACTCTTCCTTGGTTAGCAAGCTCACAGCCCCCAAACGGAAGATAAAACAATGGCGTTGGACAAACAAATGCGATATAGCATTCAACAAGGTCAAGAAAATGCTGGCATCTACGCTTGTGCTAGTCCTGCCAGACCCAAAGAAATCATGGGAAGTAAGGTATGATGCATCGATCGTTGGTATTGGAGCAGTGCTCGTGCAAGACAGCCACCCAGTGGCATATGAGAGTCGAAAGATTTGCAATGCAAAGACACGCTACACCACGGGAGAAGAGAATTTCTTATTGTTGTGCATGCCTTCAAGGTTTGGCATTGTTACTTGGAAGGAGCAGAGGAGGAGATCATTGTGGTTACCGATCACAACGCCCTGGTATACTTCCAAACACAACCCAACTTGTCTCGACGTCAAGCGCGTTGGAGTGAATACTTCAGTCGCTTCTCGTTCACGTGGCAATATCGGCTCAGTCGAATCAACGTGGCAGACTCGCTAAGCCGAAATCCTGTTTGTGTTGCAATCATGGTGGGAAGCAATAACTTGTCAGAATGTTACTTTGCCACATTGGCAAGATCATCAACTCGACATGCAAACCCGCTTCGCCCTGCCCCAAGGCCACTAGTGGGAGTGAGCCTTTTTAAGTACCAGATTTGCATGGGCTAAACCGTCGATCCATGGTTTCAAGGTTCACGGAACATTGAGCAACATGGCCTGATTGAAGCAGAAGGCCTCTACTGGCACGGTGAACAAGTGGTGGTTCCACACGCAGAAAAACTACGTGAGCAGATATTGTTTGAGTTCCATAACCCTCTAGCAGCCGGGCACGTGGGCCCAAAGAAGATAGGCTATGCGCTCGCCGAACATTTCTGGTGGCCGGGATGGAGTAATGACATACGGAGGTAATGTGCGAATTGTGACCTTTGCCTCCAAGACAAAGCAAGCAACAAGGCACCATGGGGCTACTCAAGCCCCTAGAGCTACCAAACGCTCCATGGGAGTCTGTAGCTATGGATTTCATTACCGGCCTTCCACAAACAATACATGATCATGATGCCAACTTTGTGGTGATCGACCGTGCTACCTGCATGGCGCACTTCATGCCCACAACGTCACGGATCACTACAGAGGAATCAGCATGCCTCTTCTACAACGGCGTCGTAAAGTACCACGACATCCCGTTGGAGATCATCTCGGACCGTGACCCTCGATTTGCAAGCCGCTTTTGGCAGGCACTCAATGAGAGATACGGAGCACGAGTGAAGATGTCAACTACATTCCACCCCCAGACAGATGGACAGACAGAGCGCATGAACCGTACACTAGAACAAATACTACGCATGTACATCGACTCGACGATGGAGGACTGGGATGACTTCCTTGCTCCTGCAGAGTTAACTGTCAACAATGCGGTAAGCGAGTCGACAGGCTGGACTCCCTTCTTCCTCAACCATGGTCGTCATCCGGTGGTACCCGCTTCTATGGTGAAGTGCGGGGACGGCGTTGCTCAGGTTCCCTTCGCACAGGCCTTTGTTGAAAGAATAGACGCACTTTGGCGGGATGTAAAAGCACACCCGTACACTGCTCGACAATGCCAAAAGGCCTATGCTGGCAAAAACCGACGTGAGGTCAAGTTCTTCGTCGGGGACCGAGTGCTTTTGAGCACAAAGAACTTACGGCTGAAGACACCAGGTGCGCGTAAGATGTTGCCAAAGTGGCTCAGACTGTTTTTGATCACGCACGCAGTAGGAAGAGTGGTGTACCGGTTGTACCTGCCATCCGCAATGCGAATTCAGAACGTGTTCCATGTGAGTCTACTTGCACCATACAAAGCGGATGGGTCTGTTCAGCCGCCCCCGCCTGCTGCCATGTCGTGGAAGGCCAATGCGAGGTGCACCGCATCCTCCAACACCGTGAGCGTGCACTCCACGCACGAGTGGTCAAGGAGTACCTTGTGCATTTGGCCGGCTGTGGACCTGAACACAACTCGTGGGAACCAGAATCTCAGATGCCGAAGGCGGCTATAGCAGAGTACTGGGAGGAACTGACTGCCCGTTCAAAATGACGTGCACTTGGGGGTGCCACCCTGGCACTCACCCCTTGAGGAGGTTATGGCACTATACCGTGCACTGTGTTACAGGGACGCTTGGACACATGTCGCAAGGACGCTCCTCACAAAAAGGGGAGGAAGCGAGGCCATGCCTATTATGCGGCCGAGAGTGCGTGCCATAAGACCTCGTCGTGAAGCCAAAAAGGTTTTGAAAGTGGAAGTCAACAAAACAAAGTCTTGTTCTGCTAATCCGTTGGATTTTTTCTTTGAAGTGTGCAGGTCACTATTCTCTCCAAGCAATAGAGCAAATCGGGACGATTTGGTCCTAAAGGGGGAGGAATGTAGGGATGAAATATTTTACGTCTTAAAAACATTTCATAGAAAAGGTTTGATTATGCCAGTTGGCATGGTCAATTATAAGAGCCATGTGGAGGTTGGAAAGGGACAACCAACCACTAGGTGCTTGTTTTGATTATCTCAGAAAAAACAAGAAAAATCAAACTTAGGCCCCCATACCACATTTCGCCCACTTGGAAATGTGCTAGAACCTCGCCATATTAGGTGAGAGATTTTTACGGTACCCTTGTTCCATCAGCGAATTCCTATTTATTGAATAAAATATACTCAAACGGACTCTTTACGAAAGGAAAGAGAGCACGAAATGAAGTGGGATACACAACGGACAGAATCGTCAAAATAATCATAATCGTAAACACGAAAGTAATGCATAAGTTCGAAATGTCGGTTTTGCTCCATGACGACGGGACTCGGGTATGACCCGTAAGAAGAGGGGACTCGGCGAAGTCCGAGGCCATGGCGTCGCACCAAACTTGCCGCATTGTGGTTTGCGGTCGTTTGCAAAGAAAAAGCGGTTGTAGCAATGGTGCAACTGGTACGCGCGAAACCGGCTACCGCATTGCGGTAGTCCGTTGTTCGCTCCAGTTCAACGGCTCCTTAACGCGGTAGCCCATTCTGCTATGGTTTTTGCTGCACTTCGCTTGATTGGGGCAGGAAACTTCCGTGGTCGCGTACCCTCGAACACCTTATGTACGTACACGCTGCCAAAGGAGGTGGCGAAGGGTGCGCTTGGAGCATTCGAGTCAAGGAACTTCTTGCTGACGCGTCGCTTGTTTACTCGTCGAGGAAAGGATGGCATCAGAGCTATGATGCAGGATGGCGGCTCGCAATTGCGGCCGAAAAAACGATGCATCGGCAGCAAAACCTCTCCCGTGCAGCCTCTTGCATCAGATGTGAAACTTGCCGTGGAGGGAAAGGTCTTTGCAGCCGTGTCGAACCTGTCCGCGCCCAACTAACCAGGGTCGAAGCAAAATATGGTTCGGAAAACGGAGCCGCGCTGTTTTAGGGGGGAAAAGGGCCTACCGCATACCGCAATGCGGCAAGTTTGGTGCGAGGCCCATTCCTCGACCCGCTCGCGATTGAAACACTGAGAGCTTCCGCATTTAGGGTGTGTTTGGCGCGACACGACTTACAAAACTGTCCTCTAACCTACGCGACCTCGACATCGGTCGCGTGTCTGGCAATCTGCACGACCTCGGTCGATCTTCCGAACGGTGTCCAGCGGATGATCGACCGAGGTCGAGTTGTTCGCGAGACGCCGCCGAAGTCGAGGTCGTGTAGCTCGGAGGACCGGGCCCGAAAATCGTGCCACGCCAAACACACCCTTAGACGCTACCTACTTCTACACTGGACATTGCGGCTTTATGTGGAAGTTTTGTGGACTCGTGATCCGGCACTATGAGCGGAGAACCAGGGCAAGGACGGGAACAGCTGCACCGACAAGACGGAAACCACAGCGGCACCGAGACCACCTGCAACGACAGGCTCTCACTCTCGCACCCAAATTCAAAACGCCACGTGGCACTACTGTTGCTACACACGATGGGGCTCCTCCCCAGCGGCAGCTCGGTCCGCCTCCTCATCCTCACATGCACCGTCGTGCACTTCACTCGCATCGTCGTCATCCCGCTAGTCGCCTACATGGTGGGCAACGAGGAGTTCACAGACACGGAGCGCATCGTGCGCGCCATGGGCTTCAAGCCCACCGGGCCCTGCTCCCTGCCACGACGCGTTGGCCAGTGTAGCACGAACGAGCGGCTGCATCTGGTGCTGGTGTCGGCGCAGTGGGACCGAGAGCCGTTCACCCAGGAGGAGACGGAGGTCGTGCTCAAATCCATCCTCGCATCGACCAAGTGCCGACTGCACTTCCACTTCATGGTGAGTCCGGGATATGGAAAAAAAGAAAAAAAGAAAAAAGAAAAAAGAAAAAAGA